>JAWPHD010007695.1:0-125194 GCA_037043455.1 Cyrtodaria siliqua
ACCTATCTTCCTCTACTGCTTCAAACAGAGCCTTAAAATCATTACCCCACACGGAATGCTAAAAAAACAAAGAGCAAAAAACAATGATTTTTAGATGTATGAAAGTGATAATTCAAACCAGGTGAAATAACGTTGGTTAAAACTGACATGTTATTCTCTATGATTTGTCGAGGTATGGACAACTACAGACAGTAACATATTCAAATGGCATTTTTTGGACACCATCCTTAATTATCTTATTTCTGTTTTCCCATCCTCCTACCCACAACTTTTCTGAACAAAAATCCAGCCTAAATCAATACACATAAAAAAACCAACACTGGCCTAAAAGGTTTAGTCCTGGTGATGTCTCATGAGACCACCAACGCCTAGCAAGACGTGGACCCCGACATACACAAGCTTATTTTTCATACAACCCTCAACTTTAAGTGGGCAAATATCTGTCTTCGTCGATCCATTTGCACACATTTGACAGAGATACTGCTACATACACAAACTATTAGAACTCCTAGCAGTTGTTGTTTCAGACGAAACATCTTTATTTAACAAGTTTTCTATCTAACGTATAGTGTGTAAAACTGTGGGGCTTGGGCAAAATTTCGCCCAAAGTGTTATCATTCGATCATAGCTAAGCAGGGTTGTCCTCAGATGTGGACCCATCCCCACTACAGCCCTTAAATCTGCGAAGTTCTGAGAAAATGTAGATTATGTGAAATAGCGCGAGTGATTTTTTACTTGTCGTTTTTTTGGTTTAAGTTGCCACCTTCTCTCCCTAGGTTAAACATTAAAATATGCAACAAACCCCACCCTTACCCTACATCACCTCATCCCCGCCCCCAATCCTCAAATCCTTTGTGTGTTCCTTCAATATTTTTTACTATTTTAGCATACACGTGATTTACTTTCATGTTTTATTTTAAACATTTACATGATTTAAGTGTTTATTTTTACTGTTTACACGAGGATTACACTTATTACTGGTTTATTACAAGCCCCAGTAATCGGACGTCATCAGCGGTGCACGAGATGATCATACCGTAACGAAGATTTGTCTAGACCTCGGTAAGAAAACAAACACCGCATTTCATCTCTAATTCTCAGTCCATAAAGATATAAGTATGTCCTATAAAGTATCGCTAATCATGGTAAAAAGACTCGGTTAATATTCACTTCTGCTAATACTTAGCGAATTGAGAGCAGAATCAAAGAATGTTTATTTTAGCGAGATGATTTCCAGCGGAGATTTTTTTCCATTTTTAACTTTCTTTGATTCTTGCTCATCAATTCTGCTAACTATTGTAGCAGAAAGTGAATATTAACCGAGTCTTTTTACCATTGATACTATAGGCACAATTATATTCTTTATGGACTGAGATTTAGAGCTGAAATGCGTGTGTTTGACCTTACCGATCGAGACAAATTTTCGTTACGGATGATCAACTCACTGCACCTGCTGATTGACGTCGATACCTGGGCTTGTTATATGTACCTTCTTTACAGGTGAGGCCTGCGTATCCCTTCGTCACAACCACGAGGGCAATGTTCCTTGTAACCACGTCACATATCGGGTCGTTCAAATCACAAAATCGCCGCAACTGATCTCAAAGCCTACATATGGCCATAGGGAACCACGTGAAAGGCTGCAAATACTTTTTTAAAATGCTTCCTTTACCGAAATAAGGGGAAACTAATAGCAATAACTGTAAAACTGCACATGGTCTTTCCTAATGGATGCTCACGTGCTCTTACATAATCAACTCTGCACCCGTTTTTTCACTTCCCTCCTAAGGCATGGACGTGTTCTTCTAATGTAACGCTGCACGGGTTCTTGTTGAGACAGGTGTGATACAAACTTCCCTAACTATATAAGCTGCGTAAAGAGAACTCCATGCAGGAAGCTCCTCTCGTCATATTCTATATAGCGAGGCCTCTACCCTGATACTCATTCATACTAGCAATACTACCCCGCGGAAGCCAATAGGAATAATTCGCGGCTCTTGCCGGGGCTATTCTCCTCATTTTTGCTACAATGAGTTTAATAAATTCCCTACTGTCCTGCTGCCCGACTGTACCGCATCTCTATGTCCCCTTAACTCACAGCTCGACATATCTTGCATTATGCCATGTCGCTTTAACACGCGAAAACCAGAGACATCAGTCATAATAAACATTGGACATGGATCTATATAGGCTAGTCATCGTCGATTTTTTTTTGACCTGCTCGTGCTAGGAATATACCACTAGTTGTATATCGAAAATCTAGCAATGGTGTTTACTTCCCCCTCACCACCCACCGAAGCTTATGTGATAAATATATTTTTCCGCCCACTTGTTTTTAAAAGAACTCGCATAGGTCATTTGAACACTTAGCAATAGCTGTTTCCGGATTTTACTAATGTGTATGTATCGTTTCATTATATACTGCTGCAATACTTTCAAGAATAGCATTTAATTGAAAAACTCCCCCCCCACCACCACTACCCCCCCCACCACCCACCACCCACACACACCCCACCCCACGATTAATAGGCACAGTGGAGTCTGGACTTTCTATCAGGTGTGTTTGTCCACTATGTTGTGTGATGTGATGATTTGCCTAAATTACCTCCCTTTTTATTGGACTAAACCCGCCCCCATCCTCCCCCCCCACCCCCCCCCCCCACCCCACACCCCCCACCACACACACACAACACCCCCCGGTTTTGAATTTCAAACCGGGTGTGGTGGTGTGGTATGTGTATTTGTTGGTGTGTTGTGTGTGTGGGGGGGGGGGGGGGGGGGGGGGGGGGGGGGGGGGGTACAATTAAACAGTGGAGGTCAATTACGCCCTTATCACCTCCCCCACAGGATCAAAAGTCCGACTCCATTGTGCCTATAATCGTCGGGTCGGCCGACGCACTGTCGTAGGCGGACGGACTTAATCCTTAGAAATATACACACACACATACACACATTATCCATGTTCATTTTCTTACAAACGGAGAATCTGCAATAAATGGGTCCAACTGTTTATGTTTTTTTTAATATTATATTATACCAATTTTAAGGAAGTGTATTATATATCTCTTAGCAGATAACTGACCATGAGTTACTACCGCCCCAAACAGTACTACGTTAGTACACGGGTGATTCACTCACTCACCCACCCCTAAGACCCCACCCCCTCCTAATGTATTCCCCCGGACATGGGTCAAACTCAAAATACTACTCACAACCCTTATTATCTAAAATATTTTCAATCCACCCCGACTGTACCTCTTCCCCGCTAGATACCAAGGGTCCATTGGATTCCTGTCTCAGTCTTGTGACATAGGCTATATGCCGCTCTGTCCGGCGAGACAACCCGCCTATCCACCAAGCCTCCACTAATCCTATCCGCCGATCCCCCCAAACCTGTAACTGATCTGGTGGGCCGCCGGACTCAAACCTCTCACCAATCTCACCTCCCACACACCGGCGCCTCCCACACGTGATCCTCTGTGATTGTAGACTGTTCCGTGTACGTGTTCACAATGCGCCAACTATCACTCTTAGTCTTCCTAACTTCTTCTTGAACTTCTACTGTAATGTTATGTCTGTATACCTCAGTAAAACATAAAATATGTCAATGAAAATCGCACCATAAACGATCATGTGTTTACGCTGTTGGATTAATCCGCAAAATCCATTTGGAATAAGGACTGAACCAATTATTTTCATTTTTTAAGTATTGAATCTTGATCCTAACTTGTCTCATATGTGTACATTGTAGCTTTTATGGACATAGCAATTACGCAGATTATCTACCTTGTCATTTAACATTGTTTTTACTATGGGATAGTCATAATCCACTAAATTTCAATAGCTGCATTAATCTGTCATGGAATAAATCCCATCTTGACCTTTTCATTGCTTGACGTGTACAGTATTATGCCATGGACTGTTTTTGGAGAAAATGATTTCTTTGTCCGATGTAACTGAAGAAAACCGGAATTGCACAATGCAATGCGTAATGCACAAAATACCAGATATGCATGTAAAAGCATGTTAACAAACTTTTAAAAGGGATTTGTTTTGCGGTGGCGTTTTCGTTGACCGGATTATATTACTACTAACTGGTCTGCTTAGACACACAAATTGTAGTGGAATGTAAAGTAGAAATACGGCTAGAGCCGGTGCTAGGGGACAAGCGAGGTGTTATAACTTACATCAACTAATCAGGCTCAATATAACATTTCTTTTTGTTTGTGTTCGTTACTTTTTCAATATAGGGGCGTGGCGTGGCGACAGTCGGTAGCGCGGCGGATTTGTAACCGAAGGCTCGGGTTCAACCTCCGTGGTGCCACCTGAGTTCCGGTCGGTGTGTTCTTGGGCAAGACACTTAACCTTAGACCTCGTCCGTCGGATGGGGACGTTAACCGGAGCCGGTCACGTGTATCCGGTCTATCTCAGAGCACGTTAAAGAACACATAGGAATCTATTCGATAATATAGAGAGTAGGGCAGGTTCCCCCAGGATTCCTATGTATCCTTCCCCCTCTCTCATGAGCCGGCTTACTAATTAACCTATCAGTGTTGAGAGCAGTAAACTACATTCAATTCAATTCTTTTCAATATTTCTGATGAAATTCCCCACTAGCCTTCATTTAGTGCTGCGTGGTGGCTGTAGATAGTCGGCCCACGATTTTGGGGATTCCCTTTCAGTATTTATTATTGTAGATCCACTTTTCAATTTTATATACATGTGAGTAGACTCTGTAAGGGAGGGTAATCCCAACACTCTGTACACCTCTTCGCAGCATTACCTCGAAAGGTAATACACAGGTTTCCATATTGGTTACATCATCTCGCCTTAGATTCCACCCAAAACAACTTGCATTCAAAAACAAAATTAGCCGATTGCTCCATCAATAATTTATTTACCATGAAAGCAGAGATAGTAAAACCTTTATCTGCATTGTAAAAACAAACACACATGACTCAACGCAAATTATAAATCCACACGTGTGGCAAGCGGCCCATATTGTTTACATAGCAACAGTGGCACTATTTCTGTGCCGTTGTCTTCCGGCCGATAAAAGTCAAAGATTTTGAACTGTAAACCGAAGCGCCGCCGAGATACACACGAGGCGGATTACGAAAAATGACGGGATTGGCCGAGAGTTCACGATTGTTAGGAAGGAATGACTCTTCTCCGAATCGGTACCAAGGGTATACGGTGAAGATCTAGAATTCAACACGAGGCATACTCGTTTTTTATCGGTACCGAGGCTCTGCCGAGGTTGAAATTTTTCCCATATCTGAACCGGATACTAATACTGATTTTTTTTCTTGCAAATCTGTCATTGTTGATATCAACGCCCATGTGTACGATTATAAGAATATTTCATGGGTTCCGGTGAAGATAGGGGAATTCCAGCCCGAGGTATAAGTGTTTTTATCGGAACCGAGGCTCTGCCGAGGTTCCGGACTAAAACACTTATACCGAGGGTTGGAATTCCCTAGTCGGAACCGAATGATAGATTATGTGACATGTGCGTTGACCCAGCCCCAGCTACTAACCTTTTGCATGTTTTCCTGCATACCGGATGTCGGTGCTAACGCGTGAATTTATCTCGACCCTAGGGTGAGACGGAATATCTAGCCTCGGTAAAATGACGGATATCCTTGCCCGATATGCAAGAGCAAGCTTTCCATCACCCAAATAATAACGCGAAAACCTTATCCGGTATGCAAGAAATTTAAATATTCCTTGGCAATAGCGTGGTATCGCTGTGTAAGCTATAGTTAACAATAGTTACTCCTAATTAGGCCTACTTACTGAACATTTCTTGATCAAAGTAGATCACTGTCCCCTCTCTACAGTACATGTTTACTTGCCTAGGATCGACTTGCCACCAAGGACTTTGTAGAACCGTAGTTTGGCTACAGGACGTCGCGTTGTCATCTACCGGATATATTCGGACTTTTTCAAAGGTTCGGTGCTCGTTCTTTTGCATAGTGTGCTTTCTGAACGCCAAGTTATCTATAAATTACAATAACACTTCAGCGTTATGTTTGATAAAAGTCATGTCGTATGCCGTTACCTGGTATGTATTTTCGTGCACTCTTGTCGTTTACGGGTGTCCTGTTTGGACATGTTACCATCGCATCTTACCATCGACCATCGACCTAGATGGTCGGTGGTAAGATGCGACGGTCGATGGTAAATGCCATGGTAAAGATGCGATGGGTCGATGGTAAGATGTGATGGTCGATGGTAAGATGCGATGGTAAGATGCGATGTTCGATGGTAAGAATGTGATGGTCGATGGTAAGATGCGATGGTCGATGGTAAGTTTGCGATGTTATTGTAACAAAGGCCCTAACAGTAGGAACGCCACGGACCTATAACATACCAGTTCTGTTCGCATTTTAACAACTCCGCGAAACAATGGACTATTTCTTTGTATTTTACGGGCTATTTTACGAATTTTCAATTAAAACAGACGCCATTTGTTTACCACCCGAAATTGTGCGCGCTGCGTCGGCGAGCACTACGGGAACCAACATGGAGTCTAACAACACGCGTAAAGTGTTTCATACCGTAGATTATGTAAAAAACTAATACCTTACCGGACGAAAATAACGTCCCATTATGTGTCAACACGATGCAGTGTTGGTGACTGACAGGTCACCGTGACATAACTTGACACGTAGGAAATTGACATGTTGGTCAAATTTGGATTTGGGATTACTGTCTGCTGCTAGAGGTCCATGATCAAGGTATTTGTTTTTGTCAATTAAAATGTGTTTGTTAATAAACAGTACACACCCACTTTAGATCGTACATATTTAGACATTAGCCAAATATAGTGCCTAAAAAAGTGGCGTATACTGTTTAATAGTTCATATTTTTCGTGTACAACTCCGATCTTTCCAGTAACTGGATGTACTGTAAACTGTAGAACGTTTCGTGGAATAAAACAGTTACTAGTAGAAATGATATCAATGTCCCCACGCACCCACCAGCCCACGGCCAAGTAGGGTAGATGTGGGGGGGATGGGGGTGGGTAGATGGAGCTTGAATACCGAAACAAGGAGGAGGGTAAGGAAACTAGAAACCCCCTCCACCCCCTCAGACCCTCAGATGCATGAATGTAAATTGTTAGCTTTGTCTCTTTATCGTTATGTATTCCCATTTTCCTCGCTCATTCGTGAATACATATCCGATACAACTACCATTGAAACAATGTAAACAGCCATTGACAGGTCAGATTCATATTTATGATACAGTACCATAGATCTACATCACACATATGTGTACATATATATCCATGACAGTAAGTTAGGTTTTGGTTTTCCCTTTATAAAATATTGTACACAATTATGTATAACCAAAAGGATCAAACTCTGTCTGTTTGATCATTGACATTGGCTTGACTGTTGATTTTCAGAGAGGCCCTCAAATGTGAATCGTGCCCTTGAGCAATTCTAAGATGAATTGATACTGACCGCCTTCAGAATGTCAAGCCGAGTTTAAATGCCATTGGATCATTTTGAGGTGGGAGCCCTTTTAAAAAATGTTTACACTTGTGTAGTTCTTTTAAATGGAGCTTGTGTTATGCTTGCACGGTGCTGGTTCAAAGTTACAGTAACAAAATGTGTTTTCGGTGAAAATGCAGCGTGATGTCATATGATTATGAGCTACAAGTCCTGGATACATGCGAAAACAAGTTGTGTTAAAGGGACACTAGGGCAATCTTTAATTTTTTTTCAAACTACTCTGGAGTTCGGAATCAATTTTTCTGCATAATTTGCATTTGTGCATCATTAATATTATTTATTAGAATAGTTCAGAACTGTTTGATAATAGTGCACCTATATATAGTTAAGTGTTTGATAAAATCAAAACGAAGACAAATGAAACACTTTTATTTAATTTAATAGCAAGGCAGGTTTAAATTTAAATTTACCCAGTTAACAAATGGAGATGGCTAATGTTAATGCTTGATAAATACTTCAAGAGTGCCGTGGTGACCCTTTAACATCAACTAATTACAATATTATTAGGTCTATGTGATGGTCCCCAAATTATTAAAGGGACACAGAGCAATTTTCAATCTTGTGTCTGTTTTACACATTTTCACATCAGACAGACCACAACATCTACAAACGTGTCTTCTCAACTGCCCTATTTAATCGTGTTTTATTACTAAAACTAGCGGCATCACAGGTTTTGAGATAGAAAATAAATAGTTGTATTAATATTTTCTCCCCATGTAAAATGACCTTACTAAGTCATTAAAGTAAAATATCCTATGAACAAAAACGTGTAAAATTTAACAATTTTAGATTTTTGGCAAGAGTTTGTATTTATTCCCCTTCTAGTAAAAATGGCTTATAGAGCATTTGCACCATCTGTCCGATTTAACTTTCCTTGTAATATATTCTTGCTGTAGTACTGTTGGGTGAAAAATACATTAAAATTGTTCTGTAATCATGTCAGGTCAATCATATACTCGTATGATAAATCATATACTCGTATGATACACAATATAATATGTATTTGATGTGCCATTTACTCAGTTTTGGTCAAGGGACGTTTATAGCATATCGGCTTTGAATCCAGTGAACACGGATTCAAGTCTTACTGGCGCTACTGGGTTACTTTGATGTATCCTGCTAGCCCATTGTGTCAAACTGTCCCATTCCTCTTAACATGCCCTAGCTCCCACTAGCAACACCTGATTCAAATTGAATACTGTACGCGACTTATTTTTTTATTTTATTTCAGGCTGCACGTCATGTGGAAGAAGACTCCATGTACACCACTGGCCAGAGTCAATGCTGTAGTTTATGTTCGCTCAATTATTTGCTTAATAAAGTATACATATGAACTAAAATATTGTCTTTATAAATATGTCTTCCACCACAAAGTGGTAGGTGAGACAGATTATATTTGGCCTTTCCGTTCGTCCGTCACAAATCTTGTCTGCGCTATTTGTTGGATTTTTACGAAACTTTGTAAGAAGCATCAGTATGTGCATATCAAATATTGAAGGTCAAGGGCGCCGTGACCCAATAATGATCATGAAAAACCTTTTCTGCACTGTGCACTTCCCCAGAAGCAAATCTCATCAAAATTCATGGTTTGAGTGCATTTGGTGAGAGAATGATGCCTTTTGATTTTGATGCCATTAGGTCAAAGATCATTGTCACCGTAACATGATAATGTAAAATGTTGTAAACTGTAAGTGAAATATCATGAACTTAATGGATGGATTGCTTCTGGCGAGAGGGTGATCCTTTTGACTGTTAGTGGGTCAACGGTCAAGGTCACAGACCGGATAATGAAACGCATTGTCCGCACTGTAACTTCTGTTTTCCTGAAGGAAGTCTGTTGAAACGCCATGGGTTGACTGCCTGTTATAAGACTATTGCATCGTTTGATGATTTTGAGGTTAATATGTCAAAAGGATAATATAACCCTAATACCTTGGCCACAATGCAACTCCTTATTTACTGAAGCAAATACATGTATCATGAAACTATATGGGTTGACTGCATTTGGTGAGAGAATGGCCCCTATTTAGTTCGAGATCAAATGTCAAGGTCACTGATCCGATCATGAAAACCATTGTCCGCACCGTAACTCTATTTTCCCTGAAGTAAATATATTCAAACGACATGGGTTGACTGCCTTTGGAAAGAGTATGATCCCTATTAATATTGAGGTCAATAAATCTAAGGTCAACGTCACAGTGACTTGATAATGAAAAATCGTGTCCGCAATGAAACTCTTTTTTACTTTCTCTAAAGCTAATTTCATAAAACGTCATACTTTGACTGCCTTTGGTGAAATGATAATCCCTGTTTATTTTGAAGTCAGTAGTTGAAAGGTCCGTTAACATGACCGGAAAATGAAAAGTCTTGTCCACACAGTTTTTCCTTTTACCTAAAGCAAATGTCATGAAACTTCATTGGTGGACAGTGGAAAGAGGATGATCCGTTTGATTTTTAGGTCAAAAGTCAAGTTCCTGCTGACATCCATTATCAAACATTTATAAACAAGGATAAGCATATGGTACAACACACATGTTTTAATAGTAATGGTATATTATATGAATATTTTCTTGCACAATGTAGAATCCAGTAAAACAAGTGGTTTTGTTCATCGATACTGTCGCCTGTGAACCAAACCACTTGTTGTTAAATTACAGGATTCAACAGTGTGTAAGACATATTTCGAAATCATAAATAAATTTTTATTTTATTAAAAGAAACAAAACATGCTATTTGATGAAAACAGACGTATTCAAATTTTCAAAGTAGCAATATTCGCAGAATATAGTAGATTTCAACTGCTGAAAACAAACATGTATTTTTTTTTCAGGAAAAAACATTTCTATGAATATAGTATTTATCATCGTTATATATTTTTAAGGAAATGTTTAATATGTCTGTTTTCAAATACCACAGATCGTAACACACCGCACATGTATATTAAGTATTTACTTTCAGTAGTAGTGAGTATGACTGCGTTCTGGGACCATACAAATAAATATAAATTAATAATATATATATATATATATATATATATATATAACTATATATGCCCTATAAAGATAACAGACCCGCACTTTTCGGATTCACGCGTACAGTGTTTCACAACACCGCAAACCATTGACACAATTTCATGTCCACATATTTATGTTATGCAATCTTCGAGTTTACACAAAATCATGTTTGTTATTGACAGTAGCATGTCTGTTACTCGTCAGTCATGACATTGTTTGTTAAAATAAATTGGGCACTCTGACATTAACCCAAAGCATGTATACAACATATATACAGAGGAGAGCTGTATCTATATGATTTTGTTTTTATTCTCGCTTCTAAAATGACGAAATAAATCGATTTAAATAAAAGGCGCATTCTCAGCAATACACAACGTATTGTGTGTACGTTGGTGGGGAAGCCGACGGGGTTGGAGGGATACAGTCATACTACCGTAATGTTGCTCTCATAAATACTGTGAACATACTACATCAATAATATAACAACTACTGAACAATGCTGAAATCGATTTATCTTTATAAATGAATTCATAATTCCACAATTTTATTCCGTGCGAACATCGATTTGGAACGTCGAATCGGCGTATTTAAGCGATTACGGTGTACTTCGTTAATTTTCGGGGGTGGTGGTGGGGGGGGGGAAGTACTTGCCTCCGGGTTTTTTATATTTTACATATCTACAGAGAAAAAATGTATTTACACGTACATGCTTTTTTCTTTCTAAAATGATGAAATCAATCGAATTTGATTAAAACTGCGCATTCGCAGCTATATACAACTTAATCAATACGGTATAGAGGGTGGTGGGGGTGGCATGAGGGGCGGGGTTGCAGGGATACTACCGCAATGGTGTCCTTGAAAAAGACTGCGAACATTCTACTCTAATAATTTATTAAATACAGAACAATGTTGAAATCAATATATCTCTTAAAAAGGATTTCACAATTTCATGGTTTTATATCCCGCGTGTACATTAACTTCGAAAGGCGATTGTTCATATTTTAGCGAACACGGTGTACTTTGTTAATTTTGGGGGAAAAAAAGTACTTTTTTCTGATTGACTTTAAATTTTGGTTTTTAATAGTAGACATGTCAATGAACACTTTCATGAAAAAAAATTCATTCTCGTTGTTAAAACTTCATTTTTTTGCAATTTTTTCGGATTCAAAAAATTAGCACTGCAATATATATTTTTACCATCCTCATTTCCTTTCCCGACGTACCGTTGCAATTTGGTTTGTTAAAACCTATTCCGAACACTCCGGCATAAACCAAAAGCATGTATAGATCAGAAATTTAATCTGGAATGCATGGATACATACATTTGAAATATATGTATTAAAATAATAGAATTATTTCATTTCTTGTGTACCCAGTCGCGTCTGTAAATGTATATGCGTTTTGCCGTCTTTGAGTCCGCGGGTCATGTTAGTTAATTTTGGGGAAAAAAAAGTACTTGTCTCCGATTTCATTAAAATTTTGCATATGGACAGAGGAAAGATTTATCTATGCGTACATGCATTTGTTTTTATTCTCGCTTCTAAAATGACGAAATAAATCGATTTTGATTTAAAAGCGCATTGTTGGCAATTTAAACCTTAAAACAACCTAAATTCATCCCTTTGAAAAATACCTTTAACTATTAATGGGAATTACACGAAGTGTACACCAATTCTGTTCGACCAATGTAGTTTGTGAATATTATTACTTTAACAACGATCTGTGATTGTGTTTTGTCATAATCACAGTTTATAGATAAGAGGTGTATAAATCTGACCAGTTAAAATTTTCCCAATAATGTCATTTTGTTATCGATTTTATCACGTGACCTTGTTTGATAAATATTCCTACGCCATAGGGCTGGCGTTCCTACTGTAACAGGACACCGTAGTCGTTGACTGCGTTCTGTGAATGCACCTTTTCTGTCCGACTTAAAGGTGAACGGGCATTAGTATTATCAATTAACAAATGTTACCCTTAAACATCAGATGAACATTTCTTGATAGTCCCGGAGAGAAACATATATTTAAAACCGCTACTAAGTTGCATGTAAAAATAAGTATTATTTGCATGACGTAGATACTACTTGTACCACTGCGTGACTGCACGGGGAAATGAAGTAAATCTGAACTGTATAGCTGCAAAACTATTACCAGATAATTGATGAATACATTTACCTGTGGATTAATTTACCTGTTCAAAGTTTTCTACATCATCAAAGAAAATCTTATTCTCGCTTTTCACAGACATTGCAATGTGTGAATTGTAAATATATATGGTTGTGTAATGATTTCGATATAAATAAACATAAACATGTTCATGAAACAAAACATGGCCGGAGAACTTTAAACACCTACTGCTGTCCTTAGTTATCATTTTAACAACCTCTGTGCAGTCATGTATTCTTTCATTTTTCTGAATAACATGCACAGTTATGCTTACTAGGTTGTGTAGAAATTCTGCTAGATCTACTTCCTCCGTTTTTTTTCTATAAATGAATAAGCATTTCTTGCTACCAGGGAGTAAGTATACGTATGCTTACTCCATGTTGCTATACTGAATGTCGTCCTGGAGAACGTTTTCGGTCTTCCTTGGTGAAAAACGACAGGTTTAAATTCTGACTGCAATGTCTCGTGTGTAAAATGTTGTTTTTTCTCATTTAATATTTCTCCGGCCATGTTTTCTACATGAACATGTTTATTTAAATCGAAATCAATACACAATAATATATATTTACAATTCACACATTGCAATATCTGTGAAAAGCGAGAAGACGATTTTATTTGATGATGCAGAAAACTTTGAACAGGTAAATTAATCCACAGGTAAATGTATTTATCAATTATCCGGAAATAGTTGATGTGCACTATACAATTCAGATTTACCTCATTTGCCCCTTGCAGTCACGCAGTGGAAAAGTAATATCTACGTCATGCAAATAATACTTATTTTTGCATACAACTCTCCGGGACTATCAATAAATGTTTATATGATGTTTAAGAGAAACTTGTTAATTGATAATAATACTACACAAAGGGTGTTCCTACATCTTTAAATGGCACTCGTATTTGCGGTTTTGTGTCTTGGTGTGTATTAAGTTAAATTCAATTCAATTCAAAATGTTTATTCCAAGATTTACATATGTAAACAGCAATGGATATATAGAAATACATCATATTTAACAATCATTATGGCGAGTAAGCGACAGAACAGATAAAGAGATAATTCATGATAGTTTGTGATAATATAAAGTTACACAAGTTCTTTCATATTTATGACAAAAAACAAACAGGTAAATATATAAAAAAATATATATATTACTACCAAATAAGTTAACAGTTGTATATTATCTAAATTTGAGCACCGTTATAAAGTGCCTAAAAAGTGGGAGAACAACTTTCAGATTAAGTTTATCCCTTGAAATAGGTACATTTATCTAACGTTATTTTTACATTATGATTTATAGATTTTGTTGTAAATAGACGTCGAACAACAAGGATATGATATTTTCTATAGCATCGTTAACAATATGTACTGACCATGCGAACACATACAAATAAACAAACAATGAAATATTTTTAAAAGTGTCTAGACCTACTTTATTAATAAGTATATATATATGTAAGTTTTAATAAATGTATATATATATATATGTAAGTTTTAATAAATGTATATATATATATATGTAAGTTTTAATAAATGTATATATATATTGTAGTTTTATAGATTTTAGCAAAGCTTTCGATTATGTAGAAAGGAACACTTTATGGACTAAGTTAATTAAATTTGGTGTAAGAGGTAAGATCCTTACAGTCATCAAAAGTATGTATGAAAATATTAAAACACGTGTAAAATTTGATAATATGTTAAGCAATGATTTTTCATGTATGTTAGGTGTGAGGCAAGGCGAATGTTTATCGCCGTTTCTGTTTTCAATGTTTCTAAATGACATTGAAGAACATTTTATATTGAACAATGTTGATGGTGTTGATACTTATATGACCAAACTATTTTTGCTGTTATACGCTGACGATATTGTGATATTTTCAGAATCATCAATTGGTTTACAGAAAGGGTTAGATATTTTAGCTATTTACTGTACAAAATGGAAACTTAAGGTTAATGTTAACAAAACAAAAATAATTATATTTAGAAAAGCTGGACTTTTACCCAGAAATCTTGTTTTCATGTTCAATAACTCTCCAGTTGAAATCGTTAAATCTTTGACCTATCTTGGCATTGTCTTTAGTCAAGGTGGCTCCTTTAATGAAACACAATTAAGTTTAGCTGGTAAAGCACAGAAAGCAATATTTAAGTTAAACAAATGTTTAATGAAATTTACAGATATTTCTGTGTCACACAGATTAGATTTATTTGATAAACTTGTGTTACCCATTTTATGTTATGGCTCCGAAGTTTGGGGATTTCAAAGTTCAGATAATATTGAGAGAATACACACTATTTATTGTAAAAATGTTTTACGTGTTAAACGTTCTACTCAAAATGACTTTTTATATGGTATTCTTGGCAGATTTAGCATTAAGGATATTAGATATATTAGAATAATTAAATTTTGGTTGAAAATTGTTGACACTAATGACCAAAAGTATTGTAAAGTTATATATAATATGCTTAAAATAGATGCTGATTTATACCCAAATAAAGTATCTTGGGTTACACGTGTACAAGATTTATTATCAAGGTTAGGGTTTCATGATGTTTGGCTCCAACAAAATGTTGGCAATAAACATGTTTTCTTAAGTATATTTAAACAACGTTTATATGATAATAGCTTACAAACGTGGCAAACTCGTATAGATAATTCAACCAGAGCTGTATTTTTTAGAGAAGTTGTTACATTTGGTACTCAACATTTTCTTAGTACTCTTAATATACCTAAATTTAGAATCGCTATGACGAGACTTATCGTTTCTTCTCATAATTTGTGTATAGAATCTGGCAGATGGCAAAGACCGAGAATGCAGGTCGAAAACAGATTATGTACTGTTTGTCAAAAAATAGAGGACGAATATCATTTTTTATTAGAATGCTTACTGTATAATGATTTGCGTAAAACGTATATAAACCGCTTCTACTGGACTAGACCAAGCATGTATAAATTAAAATTACTGTTCGAAACTCAAAATCAAAATGTAAAAAAGAAATTAAGCGTTTACATCTTCAAAGCATTTGAACTCAGAAAAATACAACATTCATAGTATCATTTGTAGAATAATCTCAGATTGTTACATGTCTGTATACAAAGTTAAAACGTTTTACCTTTTACTTTTGTACACTGATCATAATGTTGTTTTTTGTGTGATTTTGTTTTGTTTTTGTAGAACTTTGGAAATCAAATAAATAGTAGAGAGCATTGTGGTATTTACAAACAAAAACGGCTATCACCTATCGTTGATTATACTGTAATATAAAATATATATGATAGTATAGATAGTAGAATATCAATACAGATTATCTTCATAGTGGCAATATAATTTGAAAGGCTGTTTCTCACCTTCTCCGTTTATTTCTTCTCCGCTTATTTTCTGTCATAAATTGTGTATATAGCATATATTCATATTACTAAAAATGCTGTTTGTTATCTTGCTATGTCAATTGCTTGTATGAATGTAAACTATGTCTCACGGGCCTCTGGCCTATTGATTGATGAATAAAGTCTTCTTCCATATATATATGTAAGTTTTAATAAGTATATATATATGTAAGTTTTAATAAATGTATATATATATATATATGTAAGTTTTAATAAGTATATATATATGTAAGTTTTAATAAATGTATATATATATATATGTAAGTTTTAATAAGTATATATATATATATGTTAGTTTTAATAAATGTATATATATATATATGTTAGTTTTAATAAGTATATATATATATGTAAGTTTTTAATTTCAGTTAAGATTTACTGGTAAAAAACACGAGATAACTGCTGTCCGTCTTTAAACGTGTTATTGTTATCTTCGCCCACTCCATTTTTTATTTATAACAGGATGGCGAAAACATGTTATGGCATTTTCAAGATATTTTAAAGAAACACTATAAGTGATATCAAGTTAACTTGAGTAAACCAGTGAAGAAGGTAGCCAAGACCAAAGAGCTAGTCGGTAGGTAAAATAGAAAAGTGTCGCTGTTCCCTTACAACCACAATGTTTAAATGTTTATTAAGTAATTTTAACCAGATTATTTGTTTAACCTTTAGAAATTGGTTTCAGTAAAAACTTTCGACAAATAAAATATGTTCAAACCAAAGTGAATGTCGTTTCACGCGACATATAACATTCGACATACATCATTCGACATACAACATTCGACATACAACTTCGACACATGATATTCAAGATTCAACATTTTACATCCAACATTCAATATACAACATACAACATTCGACCTTCAAACCGAATGTCGTTTAAAGCTGTACACTGGCGTAACGTCAGCTACTGGTACTACTGCAAAAATGCGCTCTAGTGGTGTTTTGGTAGTTGTCACGACGCTGCTTCATTTTATCAGTGCAACAGCAGCTGAAGCTTTTCACGCGCACACACCGCATAACTCACTTTTGAGTTTCAAGTGTTTTAACACGAAGTAGTCCAAATTTGCACTCACGTGCAGTTACGCGGAAATTGCAGTTGTCTTTTAAAAAACGTTAAAAATGCAAAAACAACACAGACAATGAATAAAGTAAGTTTATACGGTAAACATCCCCATAGCATTCGTTTTGACTACTATTGGCATATTTTGCATAGCCTAAATCGCTGTTCAAATGTGAAGATCGGACATTTTGAGGTTTTTGAAACTGCAAAATTGCCGATTTCTCAAAACGGTCACAAAAAATGTGTTGTTACTAATTTGGCTTAAATTAACAGGAATGATAGATCAGTTCTACTACCTTTCCTGAAAATTTCGGCAAAATTCATGAATAACCATTATTTGAAACCGTTTTGAAAGATGGTCACCCTTTTTTCTCACTCAAAACACACATTATTCAAAATGGCGGCTACAAGCTAAATAAGCAAAACTGAAAATCAATAACAGAAACGTAAAACATGAATATTTTCTACTCCCGGTTATATTTATTTCCGGCCCCGAATAAAATGTCAGTAAGTCAACCTTTAAACACTTTTTCTGCCTTTCCTTTAGCACGTTTACGGTAAAAATCAGCCGCTCTAGGCGCTTATTAAAAATCGCAACAGGCCAAGTCGGCAGTAATTTGTTGTGTTGATTTACGGTTGAATGAACTAGGGATAATTGCAAGTGAATACTTCACAATTCCAGGATTAAATGAGCAAAAAGACAGACCTATTCATGTGTTAACTATTGTTATGGGTGAATGATGTAACAAATACTTGGAGAACATCTACTGTCAACGCCCGAGTCAAGGTCAGGTCGTGTCATGTAGACCACATGAGTCATGTCACGTTCGCCTCGATTAGGGACACCGACAACTTTGGTGATAAGGAAAACAAAGGATGAAAGTTATGTACAGCACTCGGTACTGACCCATAAATATGGAAAGCCTCGGCTGCCTTCTGTTGGCCTTTTGCATTTTGTGCAGTACGCTTCCTAAGTTGTCCTGTACATTTTCTAAGTTGTTATGTGCATTTAGTAAGTTGTTATGTGCATTTAGTAATTTGTTATGTGCATTTTCTAGGTTGTCATGTGCATTTTCTAAGTTGTCTTGTGCATTTTCTAAGTTGTCATGTGCATTTTCTAAGTTGTTATGTGCATTTCGTAGGTTGTTATGTGCATTTTCTAAGTTGTCTTGTGCATTTTCTAAGTTGTTATGTGCATTTCGTAAGTTGTTATGTGCATTTTCCAAGTTGTTAAGTACATTTAGTAAGTTGTTATGTGCATTTCGTAGGTTGTTATGTGCAAATTCTAAGTTGTCTTGTGCATTTTCTAAGTTGTTATGTGCGTTTCAAAAGTTGTTATGTACATTTAGTAAGTTGTTATGTGCATTTCGTAGGTTGTTATGTGCATATTCTAAGTTGTCTTGTGCATTTTCTAAGTTGTTATGTGCATTTCGTAAGTTGTTATGTGCATTTCGTAGGTTGTTATGTGCATATTCTAAGTTGTCTTGTGCATTTTCTAAGTTGTTTTGTGCATTTTCTAAGTTGTTATGTGCGTTTTCTAAGTTGTCATGTGCATTTCATAAGTTGTTATGTACATTTCGTAAGTTGTCTTGTGCAAACTACAAGTCGTCGTTAAGTAGACTTTTTATCGGAATAAGTTTTGAAGGAAACACCGGTAGAAATGGCGGCTCCAGGAGCGGACGCTATGCTCTGCCTAGATAAAAGAAATTGGGCTAGGTACATTATACAATACATTCTTAGAACATAAAACTGATTTCAAAATGTTTAAGGGATTGTCTGACGTGGAGTTAATAAATCTTGGTCTGAAAAAAAAAATAAAAAAAATAAAAAAATAACGTGTTATTTGTTTGTCTTTGTGTGTAGTCCTAAGGTTTATAGCCCTCCATCTTTTAACCAATAGGACGTCCTAAAGGTATAGGTTCAATAGAGTCTGGACTTCACGTGTTATTTGTTGAAAAAAACATATTTTAAATACTCTGGGACTTTTTTCAGGAAAACTTAAAATATGTTTGTTTTCAACAAATAGCACGTTAATATTACTTTTATTTAAATATATTTTTCAATTTATTATTATTATTATTTGTTAGTTCAATGGGTAGGGGCTACGTGAGGTCGTCTTCTCCCTCCCCCATTTCTCCCTTCTCCCTCCCTAATCTCCCTTCTCCGCCCCCTTTTCTCTCTTCTCTCTCAGAGTACTGATAAACAAGGGACAAAATCTATAAACGTATCTATCGTGGAGACAGAATGTGTACGGCAGACAAGATAATGGTCAATTATGGATTTTGATAGGATATAGACTGTTTTACCCAAAACGACTCTCAAACTATGATAATTCATTTTATTTTTTACAAACTTGCTATTTTAAAAACCTCACGCCCCTTTCTCTCCCGACTCCCGTCCTCTTGTCTTCCGACCCCTACCCTTGTATCCCGGTCCCTCCCCTCATCTTCCGTACCCACGGCCACCTGTACCACACCTCCTGATACTGCCTATTGTGATCTATTGTTTTCAGACCAAGATTTATTAACTCCACGTCAGACAATCCCTTACACATTTTGAAATCAATTTTCTGTTCTAAGAATTTATTGTATAATTTCCCTAACCCAATTTTGTTAAAGTATGCAGAGCATAGCGTTCGCTCCTGGACCCGCCATTTCTACCGGTGTTTCATTCAAAACCTATTCCGATAAAAAGTCTACTTAACGACGACTTGTAGTTTGCACAAGACAACTTACGAAATGCACATAACAACTTACTAAATGTACATAACAACTTACGAAACGCACATAACAACTTAGAAAATGCACATAACAACTTAGAAAATGCACAAGACAACTTAGAATATGCACATAACAACTTACGAAAAGCACATAACAACTTAGAAAATGCACATAACAACTTAGAATATGCACAGAACAACTTAAACAATGCACATCACAACTTAAACAATGCACATCACAACTTAGAAAATGCACATAACAACTTACAAAATGCACAGGACAACTTAGAAAATGCACATAACGACTTACGAAATGCACAGGACAACTTAGAAAATGCACATAACAACTTACGAAAATCACAACTTAGAAAATGCACATAACAACTTAGAAAATGCACAAGACGACTTGCAAAATGCACATAACAACTTAGAAAATGCACAGGACAACTTAGAAAATGCACAGGACAACTTAGAAAATGCACATGACAACATATAAAATGCACATAACAACTTACTAAATGCACATAACAACTTAGAAAATGCACAGGACAACTTAGAAAATGCACACAACAACTTACGAAATGCACATAACAACTTACGAAATGCACATCACAACTTAGAAAATGCACATAACAACTTAGAAAATGCACAAAACGACTTACAAAGCGTACTGCACAAAATGCAAAAGGCCAACAGAAGGCAGCCGAGGCTTTCCATACATAAATGTGTTTTATTTCGTGCATGTTTATGTTTAGTGTCTCCGTTAAAATTTAATAATAATATAGCACTGATGTATTATTTCTATGATGAGACCCTTCCAGTGGGGTCTATGTTCACTAAAAATATGACCCAATGTTCCCCAAAAATATTTTGCTTTGTTCTCCAAAAATATTTTTCCATTTATTTTTATTATTATGTATCCTTGTTCCCCAAAAATATTACCAATAACAGACAATGTTCCATTGTTCCCCAAAAATATTACCAATAACAGACAATGTTCCATTGTTCCCCAAAAATAAATGGCCTTGTTCTCAAACCCCCTCTATGACCGCAGAGCAGAAATGCACTGTTGCCACCTCCCCTTCACCCTCCCCACCCACAAAATCGGTGCCCTTGCACCACCCCCGCCCCCCTCCACTGCCCAAAGTTTGCATATAGCTACAGCAGTACTGTAAAGGATTAACACGTCTACTGTAGGTATGTATGTATAAAAACAACCATTGATTTTCTTTCAGGGATCTTTGCAGATGTTGCCACCTTCTGTCAAGTGGCATCTTACACCTTCTGTCAAGTGGCATCTGACACCTTCTGTCAAGTGGCATCTCCAAGTTCCAGCTCTGAGACTTAGCCTAGCCCTGGGTAAGCTAAAGCTATAAACTTTAATATATTTGACCACTGTGATATAGGTTAATTAAGCTAATAATATGGCAATATTTCGAGCCACCCCAGAGAGTGGAATTCAAA
The DNA here is from genome assembly GCA_037043455.1 of Cyrtodaria siliqua. Classification (NCBI taxonomy): domain Eukaryota; kingdom Metazoa; phylum Mollusca; class Bivalvia; order Adapedonta; family Hiatellidae; genus Cyrtodaria; species Cyrtodaria siliqua. The sequence continues at coordinate 21,338 of JAWPHD010007695.1, forward strand.
AAAAGCTATCTTACTAGCAAATGTTAACATCTCGAGCCGCCCCAAATTCGGGAATACATTTCTATGGTTCTTTAACGTGTTTTTTATAAATGAATATTTTAATAAGCTTGATAAGCTTGAGAAACGTTAGATTTATTTGAGTGGCAGAACCCGATTTGTACAGATTTTTTTATTATTCTCATTAAAGTAGCCATCCCGCCAACAACAGTAAAATTTTATAAACATTATGTACACTGTTTCTAAACCTACTGATGACAAGGTATATAAATAACTTACATATTTTGAGAAACCAAACTCATACATACACAGTATAAACGGCTTTAACCACCCGGACCAAACCCCAGAACTGGAGTGTCGAATTACCAGTTACCATCATTTTACGGATATTCAATCACGGGTATTCTAAGAACCTATTAATAAACCTATACTTTTAATCAGCGCATATACATTGTTATATGGATAGAGTTTCGATAAACGGTTTTCTAGTGCAATTTTGTAGTTATTTGGCGGGATAGCTACTTTAAAAAAAAAAGAGGAGTGCCTAACTATAAGTATAATTGTCCCAGCTTATTGAGATACTTTACTTTTTTGTTTGTTTTGTTGAGATATTGTGAAATTCCATCACATAAAACAATGGATACACATGATACAACATGAAAGTTTCTCTGTGATGTTGTCACTTTACAGCGATATTATTAAAGACCGCCCCAGTTAAATTACAAATAATAGGACACTTTAAAGGGACATATGGCAATCTTGAAGATTTTGTCGAACATTAGTATCACAGTTTATTAGTCCAGTATCAATTTCACTTTAACACTGCTTGCATATAATTAAATAAAATTTAGATGTATTATTTGTCTTCGTTATTCTACCATAGGTTTAAATATATGATTCGTGCAATAATATCAGCAATTAGTAATAATATATAAAATACACAGTTATACTATAATTATAGAGAATAATATACAGGCATTTCATATCTCATCCTTTCCGTCGATGTGTTCTTGGGAAACACACTTTCCCTTAACCTCGTCCTTCGGATGGGGACGTAAACCGGGCGGTCCCGTGTATCAGTCTATCCTCCAAGCACGTTAAGGAACAACAGGAATCTATTCGATAATAAGAGTAGAGCACGGTTCCCGGATTCCTATGTATCCTTCTCCTCTCTCTGAGGCGGCTCTAAATAACCTATACTGTGCGAAGGCCGGGCACGATATAAAAATGTAATATTTCATCTATGTATGACCTAAAAAAATTATATACTTCAGAATATTTTGTTGATTTTAGCAGTGATGGGAGAATAATGATTAAATATTTATTTCTCGGCGGATATAATAGCTGATCTTCCATGATCGAGTGCGGATTTATTAAACGAGTTGGCAAAAATATACAATGCGCGGCTTGTCGAGCATCAAATAATGTTTAATGTTTACTGAAGAGTTTAAAAAATAATAGATGATTTTGTGAGATTCTATTTATCACACAAAACCCATACAAGTTGATGGTAAAACGTTCACATTTCTCTGTGATGTCAATTTACCTATATATTAATACCGTATTTCCTCTATTAGAAGAGCCCCCACCTGTTTTAAGAAACCTTACCGTCTTCAAAAATTAAAAGTTCCTAAAAAAGCACACAATGTTTTTACCGCTAATGGATTTGATTAAATTAAAAATTCCTAAAAAAACACTGTTTTTACCGCTTATGGATTTGATTACGGGAGTTTTTTACCTTTGACATCAGTATGGTCTATGACATAAACCTTAAAGCGCTATCATCATCAATACAATTACCGCTTTTATTTATCTCGTTCCTTTCAATTTACTATGTAGTTTATCTTTTATTATTATTTAATTCATACGCAACTAACCCGTTTTGTAATCGTCAAGTTTGACAGAAATGTGTATCATATAGATGCAGAGTGATGACAGTAATATACTCGGTACAGTCATGTTTAGGTTAAGTCAATACCGGTGTAACAGTAAAAGATCGCCGTACAGTAATTCTATAAGGAAACAGTCGGGGGGAAAGGAGGTGAAATATATTGAAAATTTGTTTCATAATAGTAGCGCCCCCACCCCATATTGCCCGGGAGCTACTGTTAGAGGAAATACGGTATATACGACAGCCCAAGTTAAAATCCCTTTAAAAATAACATTGTATTATTTATTCTTTGGTTCAGTTGGATCTACATTGTTATTAAAAAAAAAAGTTTCCATTTGCGTACAGTCATGTATCTGAAACTGAAAAACTGCCTTTTGGGAACACAAGGTCATTTTAATCTATTTATAGTTTATTCAAGCTTTTGAAATAGATATTTTATAATTAAAGTGACACATGGGCCGATGATGGCAATCTTGAAGTGTATATCAAGCACTGAATTTGAAATTAGCATCTCGAAACATGTTTTGCTGTACTTAGCGGTACTCGTCTGATAAAACAAATGTCACTGGTCTAGCCTGGTCAAGTAAAATTCATTGGGTTGAAGAGAGCATATTTATATGAGAACTAAACACTTATTTTTGTGTCAACTGCTAAGGATGGCAGACACTTATCGATCACTTTGTCTGTCGTCGTCCGTCCGTCATGCTTTAACCTGCAACCTAACCTTGGCCATCAATTGAAAAGTATTTTAATTGTGTTCATGAAACTTAACCCACGTCTTCATCTCAATGGATGTTGTTACACATGTGCAATACCTCTGACTTTCATTTTGGCAGAGTTATGCCCTATTTATCAACCTAACCTGCAACCTAACCTTGGAAATAAGCAAACAGCAGTGTCAGCAGGCGAATCAAGTGTTCATGGGTGATGGAACACACTTCTAGTTCAAGGTTGACTTAGTGACCGCTTCCCACTAATAACAATCTGGAAACTGATATTTCCATGTCTATACTAGTTTGACATATTAAGCCGTTATATTTGTTTTGTCAAGTGTCGGTGTAGCGGACAATGCGGTGCACTTAAAAGCACAGGATCCGGGTTCAAGACAACGGCGCCACTGAGTTTCCTCAGTGTGTTTAGCCTCGTCCATCGTAAGCGGACATAAATCCTCCTATCCGAAATTTATATATCGAAGTCTATTCTCCGAGCATGTTTAATAAGCAAAAGTAGGAGTAGGGCGGTTTCCCAGATTCCAATGAGACACCTACCCTGACCAGATCCGCATTTTTAATTTTTTTATGGGTGGGGTGGGTGATGGTGATGGTGACGGGCCGGTGAGGGATAACCAAATAAATTGGACTGCAGCTTTGTTTTAGTATATTTTGATGTTAAATATGGCTGCATATGGTGATACTCGCCAATAAAAAATAAATAAAAAAACATTAGCGGGTGGCCAGTTGAGTTCCATAATTCCAGATTGGCCATCAAAATGCACAACGAGAAGCTGAACAGCGGTCAGCCTTTTTAAATATAGGCTAAAGACTACTTTTCAGACTTTAGTGTGAGCCCCTTCACCGAATACCGAATACGCACCTGTAGACGTTCAATGACTTTACACTCGTTCTATTTTTTGACCGACAGTGCCGAGTCGGAACATTATCGTTTTAGCGTGTAGTTTTTATAAAGAAATACCATGATGTTCGTAACATGTAGTACACGCCATGTACTATTTAAGCTTAAACAACATATTTTTAGTATCTCCTTGTATTTCATTAGAAAAGAACACAAGTGTTACCATTTTTAAACGCATTTTAGCAATGACATCTCTTACGAGTTACTTCCCCTCGCTTCGGAATTTTAAATGGGTGAATCTCGAAATTTCTCGCGCAGTAAAGCATCTAAAAGTCAATACAGCTGAAGATGACGAAACTTAAAGGGGAACTAAAATTTTAATCCTGTAAACTCGTTACAACCTTCCAGATTACGCGTTTAAAAAAAAAGAAAATGGCGGCTGTTTCACTTTTTTTTGACGTTGACGGAAAATGACGTACTACTTTCCGTTGTCATATGTTGCTATGATAAGTGGACGGCGGAGCTAAAAACCACTCTGCTTCCCACCTGTATAGGAAGGAGGAGGGAACGAAAATGTTACTGGTGTCAAATACTTAAACAGCAATAATTGTTTTAAAAGTAGTAATTATTCTACTAGAGGACACGTGTTCATTTTGCATGTCCCAAGGTAACAACTTAAACTGCGCAACAAAACTGCAGTTTATTCAATTGCGGGAAACCGCAGGCTCATCATTTGTGAATCAGACGACATTGACGTCATTGCGTATCACGTGCATATTTTAACGTCAGCCAAAAAAAATAAATTCAAATACAATCGGAATGTGATTTCACTTAGAAAAATGTCCCGGATGTGGTGAAGAACTACCATACATTATCAAATCAGTGATAAAAGATAGAAATTGACGAATTGGATGAGTTCTGTATTATGTATTGCTGTACTGAAGTCTCGATTTATTAGTTTATGATATTTTTGTCACGGAACTGTATAAACAAACAAAAACATTCTCCAAAAGCGCGTTTCACACTTTAAATGTCGTATGTCGAATGTTGTATTTCGAATGCTGTATGTCGACTGTTGTATGTCGCCTAAAATGACATTCACTTTGAATGGTTTTGAATTTCGCATGTCGAATGTGGTATGTAGCATGTTTTATGTCGCATGAACAACATTCACTTTAAAAATGATGTTGTATGTCGAATGGTGTTTAACGCGTGAACGACATTCACTTTAAAACTGATGTTTGTCGAATGTTGAATGTTGTACGTCGAATGTCATATGTCGAATGTCATATATTGAATGTTGTATGTCGAATGTTGTATGTCGCAATAAACGACATTACTTTGAATGTTGTTTTTGAATGTCGTATTTCAAATGTTATATATCAAACTTTATATGTCGCGTGAAATGACATTCACATTGCATATTGTTTTTGAATATGTTGTATGTCGAATGTTGTATATCGAATGTTGTATGTCGAGTGAAATGACATTCACTTTAAAGGATGTTTTTGAATGTCGTATGTCGCATGTTGTATGTCGAATGTTCTTTGTCACGAGAAAACGTTCACTTTAAAACTGATGTTTGCCGAATGTTGTATGTCGAATGTTGTATGTCGAATACTGTACGTCGCTTGAAGTGACATTACCTTGAATGTTGTTTTTGAATGTTGTATGTCGAATGTTATATGTTGGATGTTGTATGTCACGTGAAATGATATTCACATTGAAAGATGTTTTTTAATGTCGTATGTCAAATGCAGTATGTCAAATGTTGTATGTCGCGTGAACAAAATTCACTTTAAAATGACGTTTGTCGAATGTTAAATGTCATATGTCAAATGTTATATGTCGAATGTTGTATGTCGCATGAAACGACATTCACCTTGAATGTTGATTATGTAAATGTTGTATACAGAATGCTGTATGTCGCGTGAAACGACATTCACTTTGAAGGATGTTTTTGAAGGTCGAATGTCGTATGTCGAATGTTGTATGTCGAATGTTGTATGTCGCATAAACAACATTCACTTTAAAACTGATGTGTGTCGAGGGTCAAATGTTATATGTCAAAAGTTGTATGTCGAATGTTGTATGTCGAGTGTTGTATGTCGAGTGAATGACATTCACTTTAAAACTGATGTTTGTCGAATGTTGAATGTTGTATGTTGAATGTTGTATGTCGAATGTTGTATGTCGAATGTTGACGTGAAATGACATTCACCTTGAATGTTGTTTTCTGAATGTCGTATGTCGAATATTGTATGTCGCATGAAACGACATTCAATTTGAAGAATATGTCGAATGTTGAATGTCATATGTCGAATGTTGTATGTCTTACTGAACGACATTTAAAAAATGAATGTCATATGTCGTATGTTGAGGCAACTTCGCGCAGATACTATTGGATCTGCAATGAAACACAATGCCAGAAAGCAATAAGAGGATGTGGATAATGCAAGAACCATATGTTCATTTAGAGTTATTGCCCTTTGTTATTCTATACGTATATTTCTTGTCTCAGGTGCATAGCTTAATAACTACTAATGGGACTGGAATGCAACACAGTGACAGAGGGCAATGAAATGAAGTACAATAACAATGTCTCTATCAGATTGAAATTAGAGTTACTGCTTTTTATAGTGTTATACTTATATATTTGTTGGTCATTTTACTTTCTGCTTTATGTGCACTGATAACAACTCCTTAAACAAAGCACCCAATACTGGGTTCTACAGCTACATAGGAAAAGAATACTGCGGCGGGGGATACGGCTGTCTCTCAGACTGTTTGTTTTTTTACATATAGTAGCTATCCCTCCAACATCAGCCACAGATCCTTAACTTGATGACGATGAGACATATATATAATTTGAAAATCTATCTAAACCCTGTAGACGCAATGCGTTAATCAGCCAGACCAAATCCCAAACCTTGAGCGTCGAATTAAGAGTTACCAACTCAGACTTGATTTTAAGAACACTTGAAAAATCCTATATTTATAATCGGCGCATATACGTTATCATATAACCTGACCACCTCGTAAGAGTTTTGATAAACGGTTTTGTAGTGTAATTTTACCGTTATTTGGAGAGTTAGCGTCTTTATGGAGACTTTACGGAACAGTAGCATATGGTTGCTAAAAGCGTTTTTACAAAATGGCCGTCAGTGCCATAGTACGTTATCGATAGTCCTCCTTTACAGCACGCGTTCTTGATACATACATTCAGGTGTACCAGAAGTAAATCAAATCCCATTGAGTCCAATGCAATATTGTCCAAGCTTTCTAGTTAGCCATTTTTCAAAATGAAGTTCAAACTAAGATTTACTTACATGTTCTTAGTCATGAGACCTGCCTCTCTAGAAAACTGCTGAGAATAGTAGGGGTCATGTGGCATATAAGAAAAGAAAATTTTGATCTTTGTTGATACCGTGAACAAACTGCGTTCATTCGACACCTCTTAAATGTGTTCTACTTTCACTTTCAAAACTGTCAAGTTGACAAATAAAATTATCATACAACCATGCAAATGGTTTTTAGCTATCACAAACAAGTCAATAAAGTCATTTCAGCCAGAAAAACAGGCCTTAGATACTCAAAAATGCCTTTTATCACAAAAAATGTTAGGGATTATATATTTGGGAACTCCTTACGACTACACCAGGCATGAATACCACAGTGATTTACGAAGTCAATGGCAGATTGTTGGTCTAAAAGTAATTTTGATCAGACTTCAAAATGGATGGCGATGCTCGTCTGTGTTTACATAAACGTTTATAGAGATATCAGTTTGGATTACTGTAATCGCTACTTCCTACAATACTGATAGCTTTTCTGAAACTTCACATGAACATTTCAGATGATGTCCAGCTTGTCTTAAATGAATTGGTTCCTGCCAGAGCCAAAATGGCCTGCAAAGCTTTAACAAATATGCTTTCATGTCCTTATGCTTTATAATCGATATCTGTTTTACTGAGATTTTAATATATATATCTACGACAGTAGAGAAAGGGTACAACTTACATTCGTTACACGCGGGCTCGGGACCCGTCATATTCATCGGACATAGTGCACGGGTCAGAGGGAGGAAAACTGAAAATATAAAATAATATGAATACCTTACTTATGATATGATATGATATCCTATGATTTGATTTGATATGATATGATATGATATGATATGATATGATATGATATGATATGATATGATATGATATGATATGACTGATGATATGATATGGTATGGTATGGTATGGTATGATATGATATCCTATGATATGATATGATATGATATGATATGATATATGATATGATATGATATGATATGATATGATATGATATGATATGATATGATATGACTGATGATATGATGTGGTATGGTATGGTATGATGTGATGTGATGTGATGTGATGTGATGTGATGTGATGTGATGTGGCGTGGCGTGGCGTGGCGTGGCGTGGCGTGGCGTGGTGTGGTGTGGTGTGGTGTGGTGTGGTGTGGTGTGGTGTGGTGTGGTGTGGTGTGGTGTGGTGTGGTGTGGTGTGATGATGTGATGTGATGTGATGTGATGTGATGTGATGTGATGTGATGTGATGTGATGTGATGTGATGTGATGTGATGTGATATATGATATGATACATACACATCTGCATTATAATGCACTGTCTTAAAGTTTGATTTTGCTTTGTGTTTCATAAAAAACAATACACAATATATACTCATATGCAAACACGTTTGGTTATGTTTGATTGTGCTATGATACATGCAATGATATAGATTCACTTGAATTAATATCCTAGACGATACATTGTGCAACACCACATGTATTTTGTTGTAATCGTCATGATGATGTTTATATTATTTGTTTATTTTTAGTGCTTGAAATCTTATCAGATGATATATATATATATATATATATATATATATAAACTGAAAACATGATAGTTACATATTGCATTTAAATACATAGGTCTTTATATGTTCAAAGTCATGTGTATGAAAAAGGTATAAAACAATATTCATAATACGTAAAATAGAAATGTAAAATAAAATGAAATACAAATATTTAAAAAGATGCAATGTCCATGGAATGTTTACTCTCACATAGGCTTACTCATATTTTGTATTACATAGTGAAAGAATGTGTGTATAAAATAGATGATTTAATGATATAAAAATATTTATACCATCTTCTCCATTTCGTATTACCTGTCATTGTATTGTGTTAACTATGTGTATCCTCTCAGGCCTTAAGGCCTTTTGGAATTTGGAATTGAATTGATTTGAATGTTGTTTAACGGCTCATCAACACGGTATAGGTTATTTAGAGCCGCCCCAGAGAGAGAGGGGAAGGGTACATAGGAATCCGGGAACCGTGCTCTACTCTTATTATCGAATAGATTCCTATGGTTCATTAACGTGCTCGAAGGATAGTCCGATACACGGGACCGCCCGGTTTATGTCCCAATCCGACGGACGAGATAAAATATTTATATATGATATCATGATATCATAATAATTATCATATCAATCATATCATATCATATCATATATGTAATGTACTATTATATAGTATAATACAATACAATACAATACAATACAGTACTACAAAACAATACAATATACTACTTGTATCAATAAGTATGTACATGTTAACATAGTTGTCAGTAATACAATACAATACATTAATACAAGTAATGCAAGTAGATGATATACATGTTAATAATTATTATCAATATCAGCTACTTTAACATCAGCAACATCTCCACAATCCACAATCACTATTAAAATCATAAATTCATTATCAACATCAGCAGTAGCAGAAGGAGCAACATCCGCTGCAGCAGTAGCATTAGTGTTTTTACATATACAAACCAAATATTTTAAGACGCTGTTCTATATTTTTTATGTGTTGTATGAATCGTAACTCAAATTCTTAAATGTTTAGCTTTTTTAATAAACAGACATGCTATTAACTGTCCTAGAGAATTTTAAAATATGGCTGTAAAATCATTTATAGCTCCCGCTTGAAGTGTTCAATGATGTGGCCAGTGCTAGACAGTCAATTATATCAATTGTTTTTGGAAAATTATAAAATTCTTGAAAGATTGCGATTGAAAATAAAGAAGCATTATATTTTGACTTCCTATTACCGATACAAGTTTTTAAGCCTTGAATGTTCGCGACAGAAAACTTGTTTACACCTTGTCGTACGTCTCTGTCTTGCATTACATATAACGTTAACAACTATTCAAATGTAATATTATAAAAAAAAAAAGCTTTTAATTAGATCTACAGTGTTTGTCATTCGTAACCAGTATCTGTTGAAAAATATGGTAAATACATTTCTCTTGTTTGTTTACTCTAATATTGAATTGAATGGATTTTATAGTCGCACCAACAGCTAAGGTCATATGGCGACTTTCCAGCTTCCACTGGTGGAGGAAGACCCCAGGTGCCCCTCCGAGCAATTTTCGTGCACGGGCGGGCACTGGGTAGAACCACCGACGTTCCGCAAGCCAGCTGGATAACTTCCTCACATAAAGATTCCTAGGCCCCTGAGGGATCGAACCTACAGCGGAGAGGGGTACTCTAATAAAACGAAATCCGTTTTATTTTGGACATACCAAAAAACTCACTTTGGTGTTGGACATGGAAATAACGGTGTTTCATGTATACCTTATTCTCAAAAACTTTTTTTTATATCTCTTTTATTTAGTTTTCAATTCGGGAAGAAAAATCCCGTGAAGGGTATATTAAAATCGCCTCCGTTTGTCCGTCAGTCCGTCCGTTGTCGTTACCATATCTCCTCCTAAACCGCTGACTTCCACCATATGATGACGACGTGCAAGAGCAACATTATTTTTGGCTTCGCACCCAGGCGTCTTCAAAGGTGGGGATGGGGGTGGGGGGGGGGGGGTCAAAAGATTAAATACACTAAAAAAATCAATTACACTGTCATTTTTCCATATGTTTGCACATAACTTGGTATAAGTAATCGTCTGTGAAAGATAAACAACATATCAAACGTTTTTATTATTTCGAACTCGGTTGTCTGCCCGGGGCCCCAGGGTTGGATGGGGTGGGGGGATTTGGGGTTGTTGTTGTTTTTGTTGTTGTTGTTTTTGTAATTATGTCTCAAATGAAACGTTATGATGATGGGGTAACAATTGTTTCCTCCTACGTCATCGAGGGGCCTGGGGGAAATGGCATCAAATACACTAATAATTCAATTACAGTGTCGTTTTTCCATGCTTTTGCGCAATAATTTGGTATAATACTCGCCTATGAAAGAGATACACAGCATGTCAAAAGATTATTATTTAAAACTCGGACGTCTTCCCCTGGGGTAGTGGTTGAGGGAGTTGGTGGTGTGTGGACGGGGTGGGGGTAACAGGGGGTCAGATAAAGTCTCAAACGAACATTTTGATGAAGGGATTACAGTGTATAACAATATGTTTTTCTCCTCTCTGTGTGTGTGTGTGTGCGTGCGTGTGTGCGTCCGTGCGTGCGTGCGTGCGTGCGGTGGTGGTGGGTGGTGGGGAGGCTTGTTATGGGGTCATAATTTCAGTGTTTCCACCTTAGAGATGTGACGAGGTGGGGTGTGAGGCTGGGTGTGTGTGGAGGGTGAGGATGGTGGGGGTGGAAGAGAGATAAATTCGGTAAAATATCTATTTTGATTTCTCAATAAAATGTAATGATTTTGGAAATATCAGTATAATTTGCTCCAGGGTCACCATGGCACTATCAAGAAGGTTTTAAATTATCAATGTAATGCAGTTTTAAAAAAAAATCATCATCCCTAAATTCATTTGCTTTTAGACTTAAAAATCGAAAACATATAACACATAGTTTACACCTTGCACTATATGTTTTTCGTTCATCCTGCAGTCGGTAGCGCGGCTGATTTGTAACCGGAGGCCCGGATTCAATCCTCCGTGTGCCACTGAGTTTCATCGGTGTGTTCTTGGGCAAGACACTTTCCCTTAGCCTCGTCCGTCGGATGGGGACGTAACTCGGGCGGTCCCGTGTATTGGTCTATCCTCCGAGCACGTTAAAGAACCATTGGAATCTATTCGATAATAAGAGTAAGGCACGGTTCCCGGATTCCGATGTATCCTTCCCCCGCCCCCCGCCCCCCCCCCCCCCCCCCCTCTCTCTCTCTCTCTCTCTGGAGCGGCTCTAAATAACCTATACTGTGTTGATGAGCCGTTAAACAACATTCAATTCAATTCAATTCATCCTGCTCCTTTAAAACACCTCTTCTTAGCTATTTTTTGTTATATTTATTGCTAAACCGTTTCAATGGAAACGTGGATTTGTTACGTCCATGAGAATGTACTGTATACTGATGTACAACATATGCAACGTCTCAGATAACTTGACTTTGAAAGCTTAAACTTGACTGATGATATGTTGTACAATATATTGTAAATAACCACCAAATGACAACAAACCTTCAGATGTAACAAACCTTCAGATGTCAAGGTTACGCTCGAGGAAAATATCTATTACTCATCTTGTTGTATTTGTTTTTAGATGTATATCACAAAAACATGCAAATGTAAGAAATGATGAAATAACATATTAAATTATATTATAATCCAGCTTTCATATAAAATATACACCTCAAAACCACTTAAGGACCATCCCTTCTGTATTTCAATAACATTAAAGTTTGCATTATCGCACAAGTTTAAATACACACTGCCTTCCAAAAATGGAAACTGTTTCATGTTTCTGTATTCTTTAGGAACATTTTACAGCAAAAAATTAAGCCAAATATGTAACTAGGTCGTGAAAACTTCAATTTGGATGGGATAAAAAGATGGGGGAAATAAAAATTCGCGTCCATAGTTACATTGGCAGTAATTAAATTGACAAAAAATATTTAACATTTTAGTATTGTTGTTGTTTGGGCAAATTAATGATTTTTAGAATTTATAAAAAATCTCGGACTATTTTTAATTAACAGAATAATGTATATCAACATGTTGTCCTTTCGTCTAATGCAGACGACCTGATAATGTCCAGTTTAATGCAACATTGCTTACACATTCTGTGTAACCGTTTGAAAATGGTATGTAGTCAATTTCACTAATAGGCATGTGGAGAAATATTTTTGAGGTATTGTTTCGAGGGGTATATTTTATGTATTTATGTTTTATTTTATCTATTAATGTATTGTATGTTTGTATCCGCACATGCCTTACGACCTATTGGAATAATGGATATATTTCTATATTAACATATTTTATTTGTTGTTATTGTCGTTGTTGCTGTTGTTGCTGTTGTTGTTGCTGATGCTGATTTTGCTGATGATGCTGCTGCTGCTGCTGTTGTTGTTGGTGGTGGTGGTGGTGGTGGTGGTGGTGGTGGTGGTGGTGGTGTTGTTGTTAAACGGTATAAATTAATAAATTATATGCAAAGATTCATGCATACATATATATATATATATATTGTATACTATGTATATAATTAATACTGTTTAAGGCAATTTCCGAATGATCGAGCAAGGAATTATTCTAATCAGTTTAAGATTTGACTAAAATATGTTATAATATGTCGCAATACACTTTATAAACACAATTTATTTCTAAAAGATCAAATACCTGAAATAAGGCATATGGTTTAATATTGTTTACACGGAAATGACTTGATGAAGGGAGTGTGTGTCCAGGTAGTTCAAGTTCGACGATGCGATATTAACGTTATTATATTATACTGGTACTTCTTAGTTTTATTGTTTATTCAAGTTTCATCCTGTTTATAACATGCTTAAATACAGAATACAACGCACATTTAAAATACACAATTATTCAATTATTAAGTTATATCCCTTCTCATAAACATTTATACAGCACAATCTGTGTAATATACACAAAAAAATATTTTTTTAAAAAATAAAAACTTAAAATGTCAGCAACTCGCGAAAATAACTCAATCTTTTTTCTTTTCTTTTTTTTTAAATCGCGGTTTCCCCATTAGGTTTTCATAACTTGCATTTGTTCCCTGATTACATACAAACAGGTTTAAAGTCAAAATGATACTTCTGTATGTATACACCTCAAATTGAATTGAATTGAATTGATTTTTAAGGCGCACCAACACATGAAAGGTTATATGGCGCCTAACAGGCATGACCATGCCAGGCTCATCCTCCATGTACATGGACATTAAATATGGAAAATGGGCCTAGAACCTTCTCACCCTGAACTGCAGAGTTGCTGAAAATTCTATCGTAGAAACTCCATTGGAGCTGGAGCCACGTTTATTATTGTTCTGCCACTGCTCTTTTGACGTGAGCAAGATGGCACCCGAAACAATGCAGGGATCATGATGAAGACCTTTAATGAATAATGAACATGAACAAAAAATAATGAAATGAACATGAATTTGGGGGGATTCTACCCCTCTGCCTACCCCTCCAAATGGGATCTGCAGTGGCCCTATTCTTTGCCCCGTGACCAAACGGGGCCCCCGGGAACCACACGTGGCGCACAAATTATACACCTAGCTAATTTTAATGCTTGCTAACAACTTCAAGATTGCTGTGTGTACTTTTCATCTTGATTATGTATTACCTCATATACAGACATACCATAGAATCTAAGACTGTAATGAAAAATAACTAACATACAAGTATGACAGAAAAAATGTGCATCTTATAAATGCATTAAAGGGACACACAGGCAGCTTGATTTTTCCCCCGTTAGATTTTCTACATAAATAATATTATTGCAAGCATTAATATAATTATTGGAAAGGGTTCACAGCTAATTAGTTTTGCAAATTACTAACTGTTGATTAGATTGAACCAATACCTTATTTAAACCTATGGTAACAAAACAAAACTGAAACCCCAAAAATGTATTTGATTATATGCGAGCAGTTTTAAAGTCAAAATCATACAGGATTGTGGGTGGCGTGAGTGGGAGTGGGGGTGGGGTGGCTGGGTATGGGGTGATGGGGAAGATAAAAGTCGCGCGCTGATATCAACAATGACCAGTTGCATGACGTCATTGTATAAATAGTTGTCGATGTCAATGCGCAGAATGTAGATGAAATGAAAGAAAAATAATCAATTATGGGTATCCGGTTCAGATCCTCGGTATAACTGTTTTAATCGGAACACCTCGGCAGAGCCTTGTTCCGATAAAAACAGGTATACCTTTGTAAATATGGCCTAGTGCCATAGGGCGAGCATAAACAAAGACTATATCTCTCTTTAAATATGTTGACCATATCATGAATTGACTCTTGATCTAAATATCTCATAGTTTCAGGCAGCATAAAACGCGAAGATCTGAAATAGCCCTGATCCATATAAACACGTTTATAAGTGTACGATGTAAACACGTTCATAAATAACACATTTTAAATGTAAATGTGATTTCAAATGAGTGTATATGTTGTTTTATATGAGTGTACAATGTACACACTTTCACAATGTTACATTTCAAACTTTATATGAATTCACACTTTCACAATAACACATTTTAAATGTTAATATGAATTAAAAGTATTGTATAGTTTGTGTTATATGAATGTACAGTGTACACACTCAAGGGCGTAGCGCCCTATACGCACAATACCCACGTGCGTAATACAAAAAATGCCGAGCATAATAAAAAACAATGCTCCAGAACGCACAATTTCCTTTCTTATTTTATTTTTTTCCCCGGGGGAGGCCCCCCGTAACCCCCACCAGCGGGATGGGGTGCCCCCCTCCCACACCCTCCCCCAGTGTGCGTATACATTTTGAAAACCTGGCTACGCCTCTGCACACTTACACAATGACAGTTTATTTCAATTCAAATTGTTGTCTATGTTGTATTGCATGAGTATACAATGCATAGACATTCACAATGTATAGCCTATTACTTTTCAAATGTTTATAGGAATTCATACTTTCACAATTTTACATATCAGATGTTTATATGAATTCAATACGTTGAGTTATCTGAGTGTACACTGTACACACTTTCACAATGTTAGTTACATTTCAAATGATTACATGAATTCAAATATTGTATATGTTTGTGTTTAAAGGAGATGTGTTTTGTTGCAAATCTCAATCAGGGGAATCACCCGTACACAGTGAGCCAATGAAGAAAAATGTTGACGAAATACAAAACGTTTAAACATTATCAGTACGCCATAGGATATGTCTGAAAAGATATTGTTGTTGTTTATTTTTCTCCAATCCCTTCCATTTGTTCAAAATATATTAAGATATGTTACGCTATACCTCTTATTGGCACACCACTGTGTTGTGACTGATAGCATTGTTATGCCATGATGTCGTATTATAACAACAAATGTGCTTGGCCCATATTCATAAAGCAACTTAAGTGGAAAATGTTACTTAAGTTAACATTTAAGCATTTTACATATTTTTAAATATCCTTATTAACCTCTCAGGAACACTACAAGCCATCTATTTTAAGATAAATTTTTAGATGTATATTTTATTTATCCATAACCTTATAGGCAATATTAAGAAAACGTCATAAATCGATATACAATGTATTTAAAAAAAAAAATCCACTTAAGTTAAGATATTGATAAGAAGCTTTATGAATACGGACCGAGCTGTTTACATTTGTACTGACCTTCGTGAATAAAATATTGATATCAATACTATAGTCATTAATATGTCATGCCTTTGGTCAACTATAATGACATTTATAAGATGTATACAATTGGAACGTTCTTAAAATGTGACTATGCATGTGCACACGTAACATACCTTTCGAATAAAATACATAATTATATATAACTTACTTGTTACACAAATTAAACATTGCCATAATTTCAGTTTTACGCGGTAATCCATTATACCCTCACCATTAAACTTATCTGTCGCAATACAAATATGGCCGACTTCCTATTACCTGCATAAATACAGGTGTGTGTAATACGATATGCTATTTATAGAATCATATTTATAGAATGAACGTACAGTAGCGACAAAGAAAGATTACTCGATACGAATGTTGGTTCAAATCTCTACCCAGAGCTGTCGTTCCTTCTGTTATCCTTATCTACACCGTGCTTGGATCTGCTCGAAACTTCCAGGACACCTGTGTCCCGGTATCGTCCAGGCGTGGGGAGAGTTTCATTGAGCTGCTTCTACGGGCGGGGCGAAGACGGCCCGTACCACCGATAAGAAACGAAGGAGGAAGAGGAGGGAATCTTACTCCATCTACAGTCAACGTCTCGGCAAATACAAGAATCTTGTAAAACGATGAAAATGATGTTTGTTTGTTTGAATAGTGTTTTACGTAATTTTTAGCACATTTTAGGCCATATATGACGGTCGATTTTTTTTGTGTGTAAAGGCAGATCACCCCATTGTTCCTGCATATCAAATCGACAGTTTCTCACTTACAAGTTGAGCTCCCAGTGGATTTGACCGAGAGGCGATAATTCGACCACGGTGGCTCAAGTTCAAAATGAAAACTCATTTGTAGTCCATAGGCCCGAGCCCGAAATTTGGTCAATCGGTACCGCCTAAGGCGGCAAATTCTTATTATGAGTTTTGATACTGGTGATGTCCCTAGATAATATTTAAAACCCTGATAGACTCGAGTTTGAGCAAATTATGTCATGAAAATCGCCAATATTTAGAGCCACTCCTTTTTTCAAAAACAGCCAATTTTGATATCACTGTCTATCATTGTTGAACATATTTATTCTGAGAATTAATGTACAAGATGAAACGTTTTCAAAGGACAGTACTTCAGTCATGCCTGTTTATTGTAAAAATAAAAACATTATTCTGGCAATATTTTTATATTTTAATAACATTTTTATATTAATGCACTTACTATGTACAATGCTTGACGTAAGACATGTTTTCGTGTATTTACCGTTACAACGTTGTCTACAATTGACTAATTTTTAGCTCTACTGGCCGAAGGCCAGCAGAGCTTATGGGATGGCGAGTTGTCCGTCGTCCGTCCGTCGTCCGTCGTCCGTTGTTAACTTTTGTCTTGTGACAACTCTAGGGCCTTCATTTTTCATCCGATCTTTACCAAACTTTAACAAGTTGTTAATATCAATAAAAGCTCGGACAAGTTCGAAAACCAGCCAGATCGGAATAATTTCACCGGAGTTATGGCCCTTGTTTTGCTGAAAAATGCCATATTAAGCCTTGTGAACACTCTAGCATCTTTATTTATTATTTGATCTTTACCAAACTTGCACAGATTGTTAATATCAATGAAAACTCGGACAAGTTCGAAAACCAGCCAAATCGGATCAGTAACACCGGAGTTATGGCCCTTGTTTTTTCTGAAAATTGCTATTTTCTGTCTTGTGAACGCTCTAGCACCTTCATTTATTATTTGATCGTTACCAAACTTGCACAGATTGTTAATACTAATTATAGCTTGGACAAGTTCGAAAATCAGCTGAATTGAGTCAGTAACACCAGAGTTGTGGCCCTTGTTTTTTCTGAAAAATGCTATTTTCTGCCTTGTGAACACTCTAGCACCTTCATTTATTATTTGATCTTTACCAAACTTGCACAGATTGGTAATATCAATGAAAGCTCGGACAAGTTCGAAAACTAGCCAAATCGGATCAGTCACACCGGAGTTATGGCCCTTGTTTTTTCTGAAAATTGCTATTTTCTGCCTTGTGAACGCTCTAGCACCGTCATTTATTATTTGATCGTTACCAAACTTGCACAGATTGTTAATACTAATTATAGCTTAGACAAGTTCAAAAATCAGCTGAACCGGGTCAGTGACACTAGAGTTATTGCCCTTGTTTTGCTGAAAAATGCCATATTAAGCCTTGTGAACACTCTAGCACCTTCATTTATTATTTGATCTTTACCAAACTTGCAAATATTGTTGATATCAATGAAAGCTTGGGCAAGTTTAAAAACCAGCTAGATCAGACGAATAACAGCGTAGTTATTGCCCTTGATTTAGTTAAAAATGCTATATTTTGCCTCGTTAAGACGATAGGGGCTTCATTGTTCATCCGATCTTTTCCAAGCTTTATCAGATTGTTAATATCAATGCAAGCTCGGACAAGTTCGAAAAGCAGCCACATCGGACCAGTATCGGCGGAGTTATGGCCCTTGATTTAGTTCAAAATGCTATATTTTGCCTCGTTAAGACAATAGGGCCTTCATTGTTAATCCGATCTTTACCAAACTTTACCACATTGTTAATGTCGTTGAAAGCTCGAACAAGTTCGAAAACCAGCCATATCGGATCAGTAACAGCGGAGTTATGGCCCTTGATTTAATTAAAAATGCTATATTTTGCCTCAAGACGATAGGGGCTTCATTGTTCATCCGATCTTTACCAAATGTTATTAGATTGTTAATATCAATGAAAGCTCGGACAAGTTTGAAACCATTCATATTGGACTAGTAACATCGGAGTTATGGCCCTTGATTTAGTTCAAAGTGCTATATTTTGCCTCGTTAAGACGATAGGGGCTTCATTGTTCATCCGATCTTACCAAACTTTACCAAATTGTTAATATCAATGAAAGCTCGAATAAGTTCGAAAACCAGTCAGATCGGACTAGTAACAGTGGAGTTATGGCCCTTGATTTAGTTAAAAAAGCTATATTTTGCCTCGTTAAGAAGATAGGGTCTTCATTTTTCATCCGATCTTTACCAAAAATTACCAGATTGTTAATATTAATGAAAGTTTGGACAAGTTCGAAAACCAGCCAGATCGGACCAGAACAGCGGAGTTATGGCCCTTGATTTAGTTAAAAATGCTATATTTTGCCTCGTTAATACGATAGGACCTTCATTTTTTGTCAGATCTTTACCAAACTTTACCAGATTGTTAAATAAATGAAAGCTCAGACAAATTCGAAAACCAGCCAGATCGGACCGGTAACAGCGGAGTTATGGCCCTTGATTTAGTTAAAAATGCTATATGTTGCCTTGTTAATATGATAGGGTCTTCATTTTTCATCCGATCTTTACCAAACTTTACCAGATTGTTACTATCAATAAAAGCTCCAACAAGTTTGAAAACCAGCCAGATTGGACCATTTACACTGGAGTTATGGCCCTTGATTTTATTTACTGAAATATGCTATATTTTGGCCTCATTAAGAAAAAAGGGCCTTCATTTAGCCAAATTTCATTGAAATTGTTCAGGGATGATCAGTACCAAGCCTGGTTGTACATATCGTCACTGTGTTCCAGTTGAATGCTTTTGGCGGAGTTATGGCCCTTTAAAGGTTTTAATACACAAACTTTGTCTGGACTATTCTCTTGAAAGTCTCCCCACATTTCAATGAAACTTTACAGGGATGATCAGCAACAAGCTTAGTTGTGCATATCATCGTCCCATTCCGATTAACAGATTTTTGGTGGAGTTATGTCCCTTTAAAGGTTTTTGATACACAAACATTTTCCGGGCTAATTTTCCTGAACCCCTGGCTGGATTTAAACGAAACTTGACAAGGATGATCAGTATCAAGCCTAGTTGTGCATATCATCGCCTTATTCGGATTGAATGCTTTTTGTCAGAGTTATGGCCCTTTAAAAGTTTTAATAGAGAAACGACCAGATTAGTCTGTTCTGAACTCCTTGCTGGATTTCAATGAATCTTGATGGGGATGATCAGTACCAAGCCTAGTTGCACCTATCATTGCCGTGTTCTGGTTGAATGAATTTTGGCAGAGTTATGGCCCCTTAAAAGTTTTAATACACTAACTTTGTACAGACTAGTTCTCCTGAACCTCTGGCTGGATTTCAACGCAACTTGTCAGGGACAATCAGTACCAAGCCTAGTTGCCTATATCATCACCATGTTATGGTTGAACGATATTTGAAAGAGTTATGGCCCCTTGTGCATAAACTTTATCTTTAGCCAGTAGAGCGTCCACAGGCCCTCTTGGGCCTCTTGTTAAAAGAATCAAACGAAGGACACTACATCATTAATAACCAGACATGTACCCGACTTTCTACAACACAGTTACCGTAAACACGAGTCTGCAATACAATGGGAATTATTTAGTATTTCCATATTTTTTTCATATCATAGCTAGTCATTATTTTGTAATTACATAGTTGTTAGCCTCACGTCAGAAATATGATGGTTGATGCTAGTCATAATATTTACTCAGACGTATTCTTTAAAGGGACACTGTCCGTAAGAAAAGCATATTTGAACATTAGCAAATAACTGTCTGATTTGCACTCAGTGAAATGTATGTATGGAAATATTAGCATAGACCCAAATAAGTATGAATAAATAAATGTTTTATATTAGGAAATAGGGGATTTTATTTATTGTTTGTAAACATGCTTGGACCGCTTTATTTACATTTGTTTTGATCACGTGATATCCATTAGGTCATAGACCACTATTGCAATTTTCATAGACTTGCGGTTTGATGTTTTCCCGTCTGACATTCAAACAAAAACTGCAGGCTTACTTTTGTTTACCCTTCTGCACAGAGGCAACTTAGATACATGTAAACAGGAAATTCTTTTTAGGGGATGACCTATTTTAGTGCCACTTCTATGTAAAAATTTATGAATATCAAACCTCTTCTTTTTTATTCTGCTATATCACATTAATAAAGCATATGAATGAAAGCTGTGTAAAATAATAATCAGAAATAAATAACAAATTCAAGTTAACATAATTGAATTACCCACCTAGTCTCTCATCCAATCAAAACTAGGCTTACGTATGCATTAGGCTTGGGAGTTCCAATATACTTTTTCTGCCAATCAGACCGGTTTTTGCAATAAGGTACTGTAACCATTAGCGCATTAGTTTTTAGATCACTTGAGCCAAAGGCTCAAGGTGATCTATTGGGATCACTCTGCGTCCGTCGTCCGTCGTCGTCCGTCGTCGTCGTCGTTAACTTTTCTTCAAACGACTTCTCCTCAGAAACCGCGTGGCTAATTTTGCCCAAACTTCACATGGATGATCCTTAGGTAAATCCTTTTTATATTTGTTAAAATTAGGTCAGCACGACATCCAAGATGGCCGCCATTACTATATATGGTCGAAACCTTGAAAAATCTTCTCCAGAACCGCTGGACAGATTTCAATAGTTTTTCTTTTAAAATGATTGCCAACGCCTATACTGTCAAGTTTGTTCAAATGAAGTCCCCGGGGTCAAAAATGGCCGTGCCCCGGGGATCCAAAGTTTGTATATTGAGATTTTGCATGTTTTTTCATATAGACATATAGGAAAAAACTTTAAAAAATCTTCTTCTCTGAAACCACAAGGCACAGAGCTCTCATGTATTACATGTAGCAGCAGCTTATGATCCTCTACTCAGTTTGTTCAAATGGTGACCCTGGGGTCAAAGTTGTCCGCGCCCTGGGGGTCACAGTTTTACATAGACTTATATAGGGAAAGAAATTAAAAAATCTTCTTCTCAGAAACTACAAGAGCCAGAGGTTTGATATTTTGCATTTACTATAAGCTTATGGTCCTTTACCGAGTTTGTTCAAATGGGGACCCTCGGGTCATATTTGGCCCCGCCCCAAGGGTCACATGTTTTACATAGACATGTATAGGGAAAAACTTAAAAAATCTTCTTCTCTGAAACTGCAGGAGCCAGAGGTTTAATATTTTGCATTTGCTATAAGCTTATGGTCCTCTACCAAGTTTGTTCAAATGGTGACCCAGGGGTCACATTTGGCCCCGCCCTGGGGGTCACAATTTTACATAGGCTTGTATAGGGAAAAACTGAAAAAAATCTTCTTCTCTGGAACCACATGGCACGGAGCTCTCATGTATTACATGTAGCATCAGCTTATGGTTCTCTACTTAGTTTGTTCAAATGGTGACCCTGGGGTCAAATATGTTCCCGCCCCGGGGTTCACAGTTTTACATAGAATTATATAGGAACATTTTTTAAAAAATCTTTTCGGAAATTACAAGAGCCAGCGGTTTGATATTTTGCATTTACTATAAGCTTATGGTCCTTTACCAAGTTTGTTCAAATGGTGACGCTCGGGTCACATTTGGCCCCGCCCCAAGGCCCGGGTCACATGTTTTATAAGACATGTATAGGAAAAAACGTAACAAATTTTCTCTGAAACTGCTAGAGCCAGAGGTTTAATATTTTGCATTTGCTATAAGCTTATCGTTCTCTACCCATTTGACCCCGCCACGAGGTCACAGTTTTATATAGACATATATATAGGAAAAAAACAACCTTATCTGAAACTGCAAGAGCCAGCGGTTTAATTTTTTGCATTTACTATAAGATTATGGTCCTCTACCAAGTTTGTTCAAATGGTGACCCTTGGGTAAAATTTGACCCCACTCCGTGGGTCACAGTTTTACATAGACTTATATAGGAAACACATTAAAGTCGTCTTCTCTGGAACTACAAGAGCCAGAGGTTTAATATTTTGCATTTACTATACTCTTATGGTCCTTTACCAAGTTTGTTCAAATGGTGACCCTGGGTTCACATTTGGCCCCATCCCAGGGGTCACGTTTTACATAGACTTGTATAGGGAAAAACTTAAAAAATCTTCTTGTCTGAAACCACAAAGCACACAGCTCTCATATATTACATGTAGCCCTGGGGTCACATTTGGCTCTGCCCAAGGTGTTACTCTCTAGCACCTTCATTTTGTATTTGATCTTTACCAAACTTTGTCAGTGTCTTAAACTGTCTATATCAATGTTGTGTCTTTAAACTGTCTATATCAATGTTGTTCTACACAACAGAGCCCACATTTCTTGAACAATCTTAACCAAACGTGCACAGATTGTATATGACCATAAGATTTCGAAGAAGTTCGATAAGGCCTAACAAAAAAATATGTGTCTTTCCGGTTTCCAGACCGACCCTACTTTTTCACCGCCGACCCCAAATATTTTTAGCAAAAAAAAAATTATTTTTTTTTATTCAAATGATAATTTTATTAGCCAGAGTTGTTAGGCATCTAATCTGGATTCAAACTGTTTGCAAAGGTTATCAAGAAATTGCCTTAGTACAAAAATGGCATAATATATGCGAACAATATATATAAAAAAAAATATCTTAAAAAAACAACGTTATCCTATCTACCTACCCTAACTTTTTGACAGGGTGAAACCACAAACACACACATTTTCCTTTTAGGCCTAATGTGCCAGTACTCAGGTGATCGCTTTAGGGCCATCTTGGCCCTCTTGTTCACTACAGTATTGTCTTGCATCCCATAACTGTCCCGTTTAGCTTAGTCGGGAGTGCTTCCGTCTTACATGCAAGTATGTTTTCAGTGAGGGCTTTATTTTCCATGTAAATGAATGCATTCTAGGCAGTGCCTTAAACACACATATTGCAATTTCTACGAGTTTTTCAATATGATGAAGCGAACTCTTATCTAGTGTATGGTATTGGACGAAGAAGATGTTATGTACGATGTTGGACGAAGAAGATGTTGGGTATGGTGTTGGACGAAAAAGATGTTGTGTATGGTGATGGACGAAGAAGATGTTGTGTATGGTGTTGGACGAAGAAGATGTTGTATATGGTATTGGACGAAGAAGAAGATGTGTATGGTATTGGACGAAGAAGATGTTGGGTATGGTATTGGACGAAGTAGAAGATGTTGTGTATGGTGTTGGACGAAGAAGATGTTGTGTATGGTGTTGAACGAAGAAGATGTTGTGTATGGTGTTGGACGAAGAAGATGTTGTGTATGGTATTGGACGAAGACGATGTTGTGTATGGTGTTGGACGAAGAAGATGTTGTGTATGGTGTTGGACGAAGAAGATGTTGTGTATGGTATTGGACGAAGAATTGAATTGAATTGAATGTTGTTTAACGGCTCATGTTTTACAGGTTATTTAGAGCCGCCCCAGAGAGAGGGGAAGGATACATAGGAATCTGGGAACCTGCCCTACTCTTATTATCGAATAGATTCCTATGGTTCTTTAACGTGCTCGGAGGAATGACCGATACACGGGACCGCCCGGTTAACGTCCCCATCCGACGGACGAGGCTAAGGAAAAGTGTCTTGCCCAAGAACACGCCGACGGAACACAGTGGCACCACGGAGGATTGAACCCGGGGACTCCGGTTACAAATCCGCCGCGCTACCGACTGCGCCACGCCAGCCCATTGGACGAAGAAGATGTTTTGCATGGTATTGGACGAAGAAGATGTTGGGTATGGTGTTGTGAATGGTATGTCTTTTTCACTGTTTGTTTAATGATGTGGTCTACAGGTAATCTACTAAATGGGTTTGAACATCCTCAACAATGTACTTGTGAGCGTTTAATATATGTCATTTGGGATAGTATACTGGGCGGTAGCGTGCATACGTAATTGATCCTATCGTATGCAAAACACAATATGGAATCAAAGCTCGAATATAAGCTAGATTTATCGACCAGTCACCACCTTTGATGCTCGTATCATAATCAGCATTATGTCTACAATGTCTATTTGTACGACGCCCAGAAGTTGACACGCATGTGTTGTCTCTTCGTAGATAAGTCAGATACCAGTACTTGTCAAACATGAATGATGCCTTCTGGAACGAACTATTGCCCATTACATAGTGAAATGCCTCCTGGGTAATGGTCGTAGTTCAGATAGACTGACCCGAGTATGCGCTCCTCGACAATATGCTGGAAACCGCTTGTTGATAATACCGAGCAGTGTACTAATGGCGTAGAAAACGCCCATTCTAAAAATAACAGCTTTGTATTTACCGCTGTGCTTCTATAAGATTTCTGGATACAGTGGCATTCATGTTTTCTGAATCAGCCTTTTATGGAAGGTTTAATCTTTTTTTTAAAAAAATAGGTAGGGGGATGGGAAGAAAGATATCTGTACTGCAATTATTTTAGTAAATAAACATTTTTTTTTTTCATAATTATATTGCGGTAGAATAATTGTTATACTTCGGCATATCACCATGATCAAAACATTCAAAATGACACCACCACTGCGATTCCAATAGGGTTACAGTATTAGCGTTTGTGCTTACCTGAGCCCAGTTCCAACGGATTGTGTCGCCTTGATCTGTGAGGCCCAATATAGTGTGAATTAGTGTAATAGAGTCATTGTTATTTATACTAAAGGGGGTTCATACAATTTGTCTAGTATTTCTAAATTACGCAAAGAGCCTTATAAAGTCAGCTTAAGTTCTAATTATAGTGCCTGCATAAACATCTGCAAAACGTTTAACTTCTTGTCTTACTGCCGTTAAAGATCCGGTAAACAATAGTGTACTACAGCTTATGACAACTCTGGGATTAAATAGTTTTACTCATTTCTACTTTCTTGCAAAACAAATGCAATAAGCGTCACACAAAACCTTATTAAAGACTTATTGCTCTTTGCGCAGATTTTGCTAGAGAAAATAAGTAATGTTTGGTCTGTAACGATATTAAAGCGTTTTTTACTATAGCAATTTGGACAATAACAATAAATGGACTTGCAAACATGTTTTCCCGATTGAACCCGATATTTATATACAGATATTGGCGGTACATTCACAAATACTTTGTTGTCTTACTTTAATTTCGAATAGGTGGTTCCACTACTCCATGCTTTAAGTTTAATCACTCTTAGGATATGTTGTCTGCTTTTTAATTTAGTATTTTGACTTTTACATGTGATACGCAGGCTTAATAACCTCTGCTCCCAACTAAATCCCATTTTGTTTATTTCGTCCATTGATTTCTCGTTTAGGGCAAAGCATTTTGTTAGAAACTGGGACCATATGCCGCTGGCCATGGATTGGTATGACAACACCACACTGAAGGTTCCATGTTCACCGTCATAGGCACTCCATCTTCGGGATGGCTCAACTTTTCGTACATTTTAAGTATTGAGTTCTGCTCTATCTGGGCTAGAGGGCGTGAACGGTAGCTAGTAGTTTTCTCTACCATTCATGAACAGTCCCAATCCAACCGAACCAATGTGTTTTTGTATTTATCGTGCTCGGTGATTTCCAATTTTCTCCTTTCATACTCTTTTCCTATTAGATTATAGTTTCACCCGGTTTGGAACTACCGTTAAATGACATTTTGATATCCATATATGACTATGAACTGAGCATCTCTTGTCGCAGAATTGTATCTGGATGGCAGATTGAACATTGACAATCATTTATTTTGTACTATGGTTAATCATACATGTAATATCTATTTTAAAGAAGTTCAGCTGAACAAAGCCAAACTTTCTGATACTGTTGCTTTTTTATCGATTTTCATCTCTCTCTTAAAAAATGGAGAAATAATAAGCAACACCTTTGACAAGAGAGAATACTTCAATTGTGACATTGTTGATTATCCCCTGAGACGGATTCCCAGAGCAACTTCTTTCTCAAATTATTCGTTTTTGCTAGCGCTTGTAGTCGACTTGAGAACTTTAACCTTGAATAAAACACTACTTCGTCAGAGCTACCGTTTGCATAAACTTCGAAGAAGCCTTTGTGAAAGTTTATTATCATATTCATGATCTACATTTTAAATATCAAAGTAATTTAAAAGGAAACTCTTCTGCGACAAGGACACATAGTCACAATCTGACTTATAGGGCGACATGATTTAAAGAGCTTTGACCATGATCACTTCCATACAGTCTTTACTAAACTTGTAATACCATTAAACAAAGGAGGTTGTGATCTTATCATTTTGCAACGCACTACATGTTTCGTTTCGTGATTAAACCATTTACAGTTCCCCACTTTGCTTTCCTATTTGATTGTGCTATGACCGGACAGATTGTGGACCCTATGGTGACACTACCTAAATGCAAATATGACGGTGACGTTTGATGTGTGTCTTTAATAATATCTTGTCTTGCCCGTAATGGTTTATTCTGTCGCTGCTCTGGCTCATCCAAGTCATTGAGCATTTGGATTGTGACTGTATTTGGATTGTGACTGTATTTGGATTGTGACTGTATTTGGATTGTGATTGTATTTGGATTGTGACTGTATTTGGATTGTGACTGTATTTGGATTGTGACTGATTGTCTTAGCGTTTTATAATATGTATGTACATGATCATCTTTGTGTTACACACTACGTGTCCATTACGTGGTCCCGCCTTAATTCCATTAAGCGATGGGAAAGCTTATATTAGTAGGATTTTATAACGGATATTTCGACGATAAAACATGTTTAAAAACCTTTTTTTACTGAAAAACAATGGACAACCAGTTTAAAATTATCTATTAAATGTTTTAATTTTACAATATGCAAGCTTTTTAAGCCGAATTAAGGTTTTATTTCATACCCCAGCCAACCACGTTTCCGCTTCTTAGAGAAGGGGTTGGATGGGATATGAAAGTTAATACTCGGACCACGTAATGTCTATTTATGTTGCCTAGTTTGTTAAGAGGATATTGCCTAGCAGGGATTGCTTTATTACACTCGTTTTGTTGGGATGACAATATGGTAAGAGTGAGGTTTGGTGCGCCCTAAAACCAGGTTATCAACCAAAGCGGCTTGTTTGCCGCTGACCGTTCCAAGGCGGTACCTTTATGTTCAATCTTTTGTATTTGTGGTGTCGCATACGTTGCCTCTATTTTCACTTGCAATTTTGTTATTTGCATTTTATGCGTGCTTTTCGTTGCCTGTGTTCTATGAAAGTTACATTTCCTGTCCGACATGTACACCTTATTACTTTGTTAACGTTGTCCTCATCTCGACTACAAGCTCTATAAGAACGAATAAGTTGAGAAGCGTAGTTATAGAAGCGTATACCAACACAATACTGTCACACATATTTGCTTAACGCTACCAAGACACAATTGAAGTAAAAACAATCAAAAGATATCTAAAAAGCATGTCAGCTTACCTTATCAATTTTCATCGAAAACGTGTCTCTAGGCACACATCTGAGATAGTCCGAATTATTGCTTGCATCTCTTAAAAAGTATCATCAATTCGAAGAAAAAGTAAAGTTGAGAGACTGAATGAAAACGTTAATTAATGATGTTTATTTGTATTTGGGATTGAACGAAAAAAATGTTTATAATGATGTTTATTTGTATTTAAACATGCAAAATGACACATAGGTATTAGGTTAATATAATGTCCTTGCAGAAATGTCACCTGTCTAGATCCAAAACTTATACAATGTAATATAGTAATCAAGATACATGATAGTTAACACTTGTATTATGTTTTGACTCGCAGTTACTGTAAGTCTTCTGATTTTTTCTTCACGTTTACATTTATTAATGGTTGGCCAAATAAAAGCAACACAGTTAAACTGAGAAGAAGAATTGTCTTGAACCCCGACTCAACTGTCGGAAGTTTCCTGCCGGCTTATTCATCCACATGATCCACATGATCCATGGCGTACATGATTCTTACTATTTCTGAAATGAAAGAAAATGGTTAATTAGAACAAATAATAAACATAATTCTACCCTATCCTTCTCTTTTCTACGCCTGGTGATCCGTTATTTTCTTCTATAGTGCTTTTAACGTTTAATTTTCTCCGACAGAATACATAAACAAGTACAATCCTTTAGTAAACAAAAAGCTATATTTGTCTCATATTGTGAGCGCATCCGGGTACTAGATTGTTTCCTATTGTACTCACATCCAGGTACAAAATCACAAAAATCTAGATGTGTGTAATAAACAGTAGCACACAGAATCTCACCTTACGCCTCGTCCAAATATGGACGACCTCGTGCAACACTAAATAACGTTAAACTCTCCACGCGACCTAGGTAAAGCACCATTCACTAAGTTAAACGTGAACTTGATTTTAAAGGAGACAATTTTAGGGTCAAACGTTTAAAAATGGGTCCTCTTCTTTTGTTGGTATCCCGATTTGATATCAAAAAATAGATCTAGTTAAAGCCGAATTACATTTATGCTCAGCCTAAACGGAGATGATATCTATTTTGTGTCGAGTATAAGATCTCAATATGCTTTATGGTAGATAAATCAATTATAATGCAATTATAGTAAACAAAAGTTATTTCCCTTAGAGTGTAAAAAAAAATGGTTTTACTCGGTGCCGGCGAGAAAACATTATCGAACCAACGAAGCATTCTGACATACTCGTTAAACGGTATGACTGATGAATAATGCATATTTAATTTGAATTGTTGAATTGTCGGATTTGTAAATGTGTCATCTGTTTCCGCGGCTGGACAAATAGCTCCGTGTCTACTAAATAAAAACAGCCCGTGATTGGTCAAAAAAAAAGTCCAGTAAATCCGAGACTAATGTTTACCAATGTGAAGTCACTGACTGGATAAAAATACTGACTAAAATAAAACAACTTCAGAATTCAAACATAAATTTTTTTCTTCAAAATGAAACATTTAATACATATATTTGTAGTTATTTTTAAAAATTATGACTGAAACATGAATGTAGGCACACGCTGACATTTGGCGAAAACAAACTGCAAAACGAGGGGTTGGGGGAGGGGGCGGGGGTCACTTCGGAGCCAGAAACGATTAATTTCTCATTAGATTTGCTATGAAAAAAAGTTCTTCATTAAATGTCACTTGCAGGTAAGTTTCAGGCAAGGGGTGCCATACATGGCTACGAGATATAGGGAAATCAGGATAGCCCTAAAGGCTATAATGGGAAAATCAATGGTTGTCTGTGACCATTAATATATAAAACCAGGTTGCACACCCTGATAAAACAGCATACATTAGATTTCATAAACAAATAATGTTGAATCGGGAGTTTCTTTAGCTGTCGGCCATTTTCATTTCATTTAGTAGTCTTTCGTATTACCGGTCGCCGGCGGGTAGTATGGTCTGCTTAACCAATCAAAGGCGGATGGTTTTTAAGAAATGGTGATAATGCCGGTATAACATTACCGTCAAATGTGAATTAAATCATCCGACGTTCTCATTTGTGATCTTGTGTTAAATGAAGCAGTTCCCTTCCGGTAAAAAGTTATGCGACTTTTTTCGCCATTTACATATCTGTACTATAAACAAACCATTTGACCCTGCCCGCTAACAGGTGTATACATAATGACAAGCACCTAACCACGCAAAAAAAATGCTATCAGACAGCTTCTTACGTTCATACAAATCCACTTTTACTTACCATTTATTTGAAATTTTCCATCTTCATTCGTATCGAATTCGTTCATAATTTCCTCTGCATATTCCTCGTCCAGTGGATTAGCTCCCCTTTGACAGAGGATGATTTTCATATCTTCCCTACTTATACAACCTGCAACACGATGTCACAATAATCATCACCGTTTTCAAACACTCTAAATTAATAGCAGATTAGTGAACGTACTGTTTGGGAAGAAATAGCATTAGCACGATTATGATGCTCGTTTAAAAAGAGCAGCAAATGATGCTTAAAGATGAATGGCCACCCTTTGTGTAGTATTATCAATTAACAAATTTAACTCTTAAACATCATGTGGACACTTCTTGATAGTCCCGGAGAAAAAGATATATGTAAGTTGTACGTAAAATAAGTATTATTTGCATGACGTAGATACTCTTTTTACCACTGCGTGACTGCACGGGGAAATAAGGAAAATCTGAATTGTATAGTTGCACAACTATTGCCAGATAATTGATTTACCTGTTCAAAGTTTTCGTACGTCATCATATAAAATCGTATTCTCGCTTTTCACAGATATTCCAATGCATCAAGTGTAAATATCTATTGTTGTGTATTGATTTCGATTTAAATTAACATAAACATGTTTATGAAACAAGACATGGCCGGAGAACTTTAAAGACGTCTTTCGCGGGGGAGGGAGGTGGGGCGGAGGGGGAGTAAACATCTTTATGAAAGAAGACATGGCCGGAGAACTTTAAAGATGTCTTTCAAGCGTTTTGTATTTAGCCAGTGGGGTTGGAAGGGGGAGGGGGGGAGGGGGAGTGTAAATGTGTATAAGTAGCTCTGTAAATCACTGTTAGACATACAATTCCATGAGAAAATAGTGGTATTCAATTTGTATCAGCTGATGAGGCTCTCCCAATACAGTTTTTGTATAAAGTCAACATATTAAAACATAGAAGCAGGTTTTTCATTAGTTGTGTTTTGGTTTTACTTTAAATTTGTTCTAAAACAATGAAATATCAACAACGTTTTTTATTAGTACACGTACACCTAACTTGTCAATTTGTCTTCTTCATAAAAGTAAGATGCTGTTCAATGTTATATTGAACAGCATCTTACTTAAAGAAAAACTTTGAAGTTTCATGAAATTTACTTCAGTACTTTTAACGTTTCGGACGGACAAACGGACGAACTAACTAAGGGACTGACCGATTACTATAAGCATCCTCCCTTTGGGAGCATAAAAAGCAGTAAATTATGCTTATATGAAAGGGGCCACATACGATGGTCGTATAAAAGGGGCCACATACGATGGTCGTATGAAAGTAGCAACATATGTTTTTCGTATGAAAGGGATAACACACGATGTTTGTATGAAAGGAGCAACAGATGATTTTCGTATGAAAGAGATAACACACGACGTTTGTATGAAAGCAGCAACATATGATTTTAGTATGAAACGGATAACATACGATGTTTGTATGAAAGGAGCAACATACGACGTTTGTATGAAAGGAGCAACATATGATTTTAGTATGAAACGGATAACATACGATGTTTGTATGAAAGCAGCAACATACGATTTTCGTATGAAAGAGATAACATACGATGTTTGTATGAAAGGAGCAACATATGATTTTAGTATGAAACGGATAACATACGATGTTTGTATGAAAGGAGCAACATACGAAGTTTGTATGAAAGGAGCAACATATGATTTTAGTATGAAACGGATAACATACGATGTTTGTATGAAAGGAGCAACATATGATTTTAGTATGAAACGGATAACATACGATGTTTGTATGAAAGGAGCAACATACGATTTTCGTATGAAAGAGATAACATACGATGTTTGTATGAAAAGAGCAACATATGATTTTAGTATGAAAGGGATAACATACGATGTTTGTATGAAAGGGATAACATACGATGTTTGTATGAAAGGAGCAACATACGATTTTCGTATGAAAGAGATAACACACGACGTTTGTATGAAAGGAGCAACATATGATTTTAGTATGAAACGGATAACATACGATGTTTGTATGAAAGGAGCAACATACGATATCGTATGAAACGGATAACATACGATGTTTGTATGAAAGGAGCAACATACGATTTTAGTATGAAACGGATAACATACGATGTTTGTATGAAAGGAGCAACATATGATTTTAGTATGAAACGGCAAACATACGATGTTTGTATGAAAGGAGCAACATACGATTTTCGTATTAAAGAGATAACATACGATGTTTGTATGAAAGGAGCAACATATGATTTTAGTATGAAACGGATAACATACGATGTTTGTATGAAAGGAGCAACATACGACGTTTGTATGAAAGGAGCAACATATGATTTTAGTATGAAACGGATAACATACGATGTTTGTAGGAAAGGAGCAACATATGAGGTTCACATGAATGTAGCAGCTTATGCTTTTGTATGGAAGGGACAACACATGATGTTCGTATTGAAGGGGCAACATATGATGTTCGTATGAAAGGAGCAACATATCATGTTTGTATGTAAGGGACAACATATAATGTTCGTATGAAGGGGCAATATAATTATTCTGTTCATATGAAATGAGAAACGCATGATTCCGTATGGAAGGGGTCACACACGATGTTTGTATGAAAGGAGCAACATATGATTTCCGTATAAAAGGGTTAACATACGATGTTTGTATGAAAGGAGCAACATATGATTTCTGTATGAAACGGATAACATACAATGTTTGTATGAAAGGAGCAACATATGATTTCCGTATGAAGGGATAACATACTATGATGTTTGTATGAAAGGAGCAACATATGATTTTCGTATGAAACGGATAACATACGATGTTTGTATGAAAGGAGCAACATATGATTTCCGTATGAAAGGGATAACATACTGAAAGGAGCAACATATGATTTTCGTATGAAACGGATAACATACGATGTTTGTATGAAAGGAGCAACATATGATTTCCGTATGAAAGGGATAACATACGATGTTTGTATGAAAGGAGCAACATATGATTTCCGTATGAAAGGGATAACATACGATGTTTGTATGAAAGGAGCAACATATGATTTTCGTATGAAACGGATAACATACGATGTTTGTATGAAAGGAGCAACATATGATTTCCGTATGAAACGGATAACATACGATGTTTGTATGAAAGGAGCAACATATGATTTCCGTATGAAACGGATAACATACGATGTTTGTATGAAAGGAGCAACATATGATTTTCGTATGAAACGGATAACATACGATGTTTGTATGAAAACGAGCAACATATGATTTCCGTATGAAACGGATAACATACGATGTTTGTATGAAAGGAGCAACATATGATTTCCGTTTGAAACGGATAACATACGATGTTTGTATGAAAGGAGCAACATATGATTTCCGTATGAAACGGATAACATGCGATGTTTGTATGAAAGGAGCAACATATGATTTCCGTATGAAACGGATAACATGCGATGTTTGTATGAAAGGAGCAATATATGATTTCCGTATGAAACGGATAACATGCGATGTTTGTATGAAAGGAGCAACATATGATTTCCGTATGAAACGGATAACATGCGATGTTTGTATGAAAGGAGCAACGTATGATTTCCGTATGAAACGGATAACATGCGATGTTTGTATGAAAGGAGCAACGTATGATTTCCGTATGAAACGGATAACATACGATGTTTGTATGAAAGGAGCAACATATGATTTCCGTATAAAAGGGTTAACATACGATGTTTGTATGAAAGGAGCAACATATGATTTCTGTATGAAACGGATAACATACAATGTTTGTATGAAAGGAGCAACATATGATTTCCGTATGAAGGGATAACATACTACGATGTTTGTATGAAAGGAGCAACATATGATTTTCGTATGAAACGGATAACATACGATGTTTGTATGAAAGGAGCAACATATGATTTCCGTATGAAAGGGATAACATACTGAAAGGAGCAACATATGATTTTCGTATGAAACGGATAACATACGATGTTTGTATGAAAGGAGCAACATATGATTTCCGTATGAAAGGGATAACATACGATGTTTGTATGAAAGGAGCAACAGATGATTTCCGTATGAAAGGGATAACATACGATGTTTGTATGAAAGGAGCAACATATGATTTCCGTATGAAAGGGATAACATACGATGTTTGTATGAAAGGAGCAACATATGATTTTCGTATGAAACGGATAACATACGATGTTTGTATGAAAGGAGCAACATATGATTTCCGTATGAAACGGATAACATACGATGTTTGTATGAAAGGAGCAACATATGATTTCCGTATGAAACGGATAACATACGATGTTTGTATGAAAGGAGCAACATATGATTTTCGTATGAAACGGATAACATACGATGTTTGTATGAAAGGAGCAACATATGATTTCCGTATGAAACGGATAACATGCGATGTTTGTATGAAAGGAGCAACATATGATTTCCGTATGAAACGGATAACATGCGATGTTTGTATGAAAGGAGCAACATATGATTTCCGTTTGAAACGGATAACATGCGATGTTTGTATGAAAGGAGCAACATATGATTTCCGTATGAAACGGATAACATGCGATGTTTGTATGAAAGGAGCAACATATGATTTCCGTATGAAACGGATAACATGCGATGTTTGTATGAAAGGAGCAACATATGATTTCCGTATGAAACGGATAACATGCGATGTTTGTATGAAAGGAGCAACATATGATTTCCGTATGAAACGGATAACATACGATGTTTGTATGAAAGGAGCAACATATGATTTCCGTATGAAACGGATAACATACGATGTTTGTATGAAAGGAGCAACATATGATTTTCGTATGAAATGGATAACATACGATGTTTGTATGAAAGGAGCAACATATGATTTCCGTATGAAACGGATAATATACGATGTTTGTATGAAAGGAGCAACATATGAGGTTCATATGAAAGTAGCAGCTTATGATTTTGTATGGAAGGGGCAACATTGCTGTTCATATGAAATGAGAAACGCATGATTCCGTATGGAAGGGGCCACATAGGATATTTGTATGACAGGGGCACCATATGATGTTCGTTTGGAATTGGCAACAGATAATGTTTGTTTGGAACTGGCAACATATTGTGTTCGTATGAAAGTGGCAACATATGATGTTCGTATGAAAAAAGCAACATTATTATGATGTTTGTATGAAAGGGACAACATTAATAAGACGTTTGTATGAAAGGGACAACATTATTATGATGTTTGTATGAAAGGGACAACATTATTATGATGTTTGTATGAAAGAGACAACATTATTATGATGTTTGTAAGGGACAACATTGTTATGATGTTTGTATGAAAGGGACAACATTATTATGATGTTTGTATAAAAGGGACAACATTATTATGATGTTTGTATGAAAGGGACAACATTATTATGACGTTTGTATGAAAGGGACAACATTATTATGACGTTTGTATGAAAGGGACAACATTATTATGATGTTTGTATGACACCATTATTATGACGTTTGTATGAAAGGGACAACATTATTATGACGTTTGTATGAAAGGGACAACATTATTATGATGTTTGTATGAAAGGGACAACATTATTATGATGTTTGTATGAAAGAGACAACATTATTATGATGTTTGTAAGGGACAACATTGTTATGATGTTTGTATGAAAGGGACAACATTATTATGATGTTTGTATAAAAGGAGCCACATATGATGTTTGTATGAAAGGAGCCACATATGATGTTCGTATGAAAGGAGCAACATATGATGTTTGTATGAAAGGAGCCACATTTGATGTTGGTATGAAAGGAGCCACATATGATGTTCGTATGAAAGGAGCCACATATGATGTTCGTATGAAAGGGGCCACATCTGATGTTCGTATGAAAGGGGCCACATCTGATGTTCGTATGAAAGGAGCCACATATGATGTTCGTATGAAAGGAGCCACATATGATGTTCGTATGAAAGGAGCCACATATGATGTTCGTATGAAAGGAGCCACATATGATGTTCGTAAGAAAGGAGCCACATCTTATGTTCGTATGAAAGGAGCCACATATGATGTTCGTATGAAAGGAGCCACATATGATGTTCGTATGAAGGGAGCAACATATGATGTTCGTATGAAAGGAGCCACATATTATGTTCGTACGAAAGGAGCCACATATGATGTTCGTATGAAAGGAGCCACATATGATGTTCGTATGAAGGGAGCCACATATGATGTTCGTATGAAGGGAGCCACATATGATGTTCGTATGAAAGGAGCCACATATGATGTTCGTATGAAAGGAGCCACATATGATGTTCGTATGAAAGGAGCCACATATGATCTTCGTATGAAAGGAGCCACATATGATGTTCGTATGAAAGGAGCCACATATGATGTTCGTATGAAAGGAGTCACATATGATGTTCATATGAAAGGGGCAACATATGATGCTTATATATGGCAAAACATGATCGTGTGCTTGTAAAGGTAAATAAAAAACAGTCATATGATACCTCGAAACAAACAAGTAAATTATATAAGCCTTTTAGACGGTAATGGTTTGCCCGCAAAAATACATTTACTGAAAATCGATGCAATGTAAGAACTCGGAAACACAATGCCTTTTGTTGGGAAGATTTGTATTTACGTAATAACTGCCGATTCTTTAGAAATTAAAAAATGAAAACTCGATGGATGCTCTTCGACAATGCAAGCTTGTATATGAAAGCATGGTAAGGAGTTTGAGGTTTACTTGGTTTAGATACCATCATAATACCAACTAAAACACGTATGTTGGAAGATAGTCAATGAAGAAGTAGCCGATGAAGAAGACTGTCGATGAAGAAGATAATCAATGAAGAAGACAGTCGATGAAGGGACTAGTTTTGCTTTCAAGAAACTGGACATCAAAATCTGTCTTACCTGAGCCATCCCTATCAAATTCCTGAAAACTGTCCGTACACCTTTTCTCGAAATCTATTTCATTACCGATTCGGTCTCTTATAAACAGCTGAAACTCTTCTTCGGTTAATGTTTCCGGATCATCTGCACATTTTAGAAGAAATAGTATTATTATTATTATTATTATTATTATTATCTTCTTTTTTCTTTTTTTTACTATTATTATTATTATTATTATTATTATTATTATTATTATTATTATTTTCTTCTTTTTTTACTATTATTATTATTATTTATTTTATTTTATTTTTTCTTTTTTATTCTTCTTATTATTATTATTAGTATTATTATTTATTATTATTATTATTATTATTATTACGAGGGGTGTCCATAATGTCTTTGCACGGATTTCTCGCATACCGTCCCATATACTGAAACGATTCATGCACGCGTCGATAGGCCTATTCAATACCAGTATTATCATACTAAACAAGTACATGTTTTATGCGTGTAATTAATTTATATATATTTCAAATTGAAATTGGTTAGTCATAGACCGCTGAATATAATTATGGCTGGAAAACGTACTGAAATGAAATGACGCAGCAGACGATATAAGATGTCGCTCAAAACTTGGATTTAGTGCCAACATCATTCATAGCGAACTGGTGGAAGTTTATGGGTCTAATGCGCTATCGTATAGGACAGTTTGCAGGTGGGTTGGACAATTTGTAAAGGGAAGGGAATCACTTGAAAATGATCCTAAACCTGGTCGACCAGTCAGTAACGCAACAAAGTATGCACTAACGAAAATCAAAGAACTGCTTGTAAATAACGCTAGATCTACAGTGAGGGAACTAGCTAAAATAACAGGTATCTCGTCAGGAAAAGTTCACTTCATTTTAAAAAAGAAGTTCAAGTAAGAAAAATATCAGCTAGATGGATACCTCACTTGTTGACCAAATAACAGAAAGAAACAGTCCCCCCACCCCACCCCCACACACCCACACCCCCACCCCCCACCAACACCCACCCAAAAAAAAGCCAAAAAAACTGTTGAAAAGTTGTCCAAAATTTGACGAACGTACATTAAATGATATTGTAACTGGTGACGAGACGTTGATACACTTTTATCGTAAAGAAAGCAATAAGCGAAAAGATCATGCATAGCCAAAAGAACAAACAGTGTTCGAAAGGTCATGAATGCTATTTTTTTCGCTATTCATGGACCCGCAATTCAAGTTTAAGTACCAAAAATGCTAGATCCTACCGTGACAGGGTTTCGAAAACGTTAAAGTCATACTTCCAAAAGCAACCGGAATTACGCATGTTACTACTTCACGACATGCACCAGCGCACAAGGCCGCAATTGAGACTGAATTTCTGAACCGTGAACGAGTGTCAGTGCTACCACATGCCCCCTATTCTCCAGACTTGGCTCCTTGCCACTTCTTTTTCTTCCCGCGTTTGAAAAAGTTACTTGCAGGAAGGAAATATTCATGCCGGCAATCAGTTGGAACTGCAGTGTTACAGTGGCTTAGGACTATACCTAAAAGACTATCGTAACGCATTTAAAACGTGGATTAAAAGGGCTGAAACTGTGTGTACAATACCGTGGTGAATACTTTGAAGGAATATAATAACCATAAATCTATTTCATTGCTTTGCTTCATTTTTATGACACCAAGGGACATAACATAACGAACACCCATTGTAATAACATTATTATTATTATTAAGTAGTAGTAGTAGTTGTCGTAGCAGTATTAGTAGAAGAAGTAGTATTAGTAATAGCAGCAGCAACAGCTGCAGCAGCAGCAGCAATAGTAGTAATACTAGTAGTAGTAGTAGTAGTAGTAGTAGTAGTAGTAGTAGTAGTAGTAGTAGTAGTTGTAGTAGTAGTAGTAGTAGTAATACTAGTAGTAGTAGTAGTAGCAGCAGCAGTAGCAGTATCAGTAGCAGTAGTAGTAGCAGTAGCAGTAGTAGTAGTAGTAGTAGTAGTAGTAGTAATACTAGTAGTAGTAGTAGTAGTAGTAGCAGCAGCAGCAGCAGTAGCAGTAGCAGTAGCAGTAGCAGTAGTAGTAGTAGTAGTAGTTACATGTAGTAGTTTAACATTTTAGAGGGTTAATAGTATTTACATTTATTTACGTTTAAATAATACACTTTGAAAACGCAATGTGGGAATGAAAGCCACTTACCGTCTATTCTGTACGTTTCCGTGAGTTCCTCTCCCGTGAGATCTATACCTAGGAGAGCTAGGGCTTTATCCAGCTCAGATACATTCAATTTGCCAGAACCATCTTGGTCAATGGTCGTGAAGACTTCTGTAAGTCAACAGACAATAATGAAATATGAGTAATATTGAAATCATTTATTGTTTAATTATATATGCAAAAAAACACTAAATATTTTAGAAGCATGACGCAAACGCACACCACTGTTCAAGTTGTGTGTCATCGGTCTCGTATGAATGCTCTCGTACGTTTATTACCCCATTCGCAACACCTCGTTCACTTCTTAGAAGCAAAACTCGAATGCATATCGAAGGTCACCATCATCCTAACATGGCGCGCCTCGGATTCCCGCCAAAACGAATGTGCATTCAAAACCAAAGTTATTTTCAAAAGTTTGCAACGTCATTTAGCCGATTGCTCCATCTATAGCTTATTTACATGAAAACAGTGACAAAACCTTCTTCTGTATCGTAAATAACAAGCATGCAACGCAAATCATACATCAAAACGTGTGGCTAACGACGTTATAATGTTGATATATATATAAATATCAACGTGGGACAACAGTGCACTATTTTCTGCCTCGGCTAACAAAATGTCAAGGTTTTGAAAATACCGATCCGTCGATATACACAGGAGACAGGATCCCGAAGAACGACAGGATTGGCATTTTTTCACGATTGTTTATTACTCATGTACTCTGTTTGATACACTATAAATTTAAGCCTTTGGCCACTGTACTGATAGTAACATTTTAAAAATAGGAGAAAACCGACAGCGTTCTTTTTTCGATAATATATCTTTGACATTGTCCAAGTAAGTGTGAATTGTCCTCGTATGAAATCCTTATATAAAATAAAACTTTATCGACATTAGATGCTATACCAAGGAAAATGAGCTTTTTTGACCACGTGTCTATACAATATAAATAGCTATCAGCTATAGCTTTAAACCGGAAGTGTCCTGAAAATAGATATTTGTTTAAACGGCCATGAAAACCGATATTCGAATTTCTTATTAGACATTAAACCGCAATATCTCAGATAACGCTTTAGAGGTACGGATATAAGCAGCGACAATAAAATGCCATTCTGTCGAATATGATCTGTTTTATTGCAGGAGCCAATATTGTGGTAAAAACATGCGGTACCGAGTCCAATATAGGTTTAGTCTAGATCATCTGCGACGCTTGCTTGTTTTCAAGACAAACGTCTAGAACAATCGTCCTGAACAAAGTTTGATTTTTGCCGACACTGCTATCCAGGATTTACAGAAAGGCAGAAAGACAATACATTTTTTAATAAACAAAGATAAACTAAGCGGGAAACTTCATGAATACATCGACGAACTAAATGCGGATGGTCAGAAATACTTTTATAAACAAGAGGTCAATGACCTTGAAGCTCTACTGATTGATTTTGATTTCAGGAAGTAGTCGCTACAGACTTGTTTTTTGAAAATCTATTTTTAACCGTGGCGGCCATCTTGAATTTCCGGCCGACCTGAAATTTTGCTAAGATAAATAAGACATTAAGAGCAACATTCCTGTGAAGTTTCATGAAAATCCGTCAGGTAGTTTCAAAGAAGTAGTCGCTACAAGTTTTCATTATATAACTCTATGTAAACAAAGCAGCCATGTTTAAGGTCAAATCAAAACGATTTTCGACAAGGACCAACATCATGTCATACTGATCATTTTAGAAAAAGTCCCATATCAATATCTCTTATTGTTTTGAAGAAGTAGTTGCTACAAACTTATTTATTTTAAATCTATTTTTAGCTGTGGCGGCCATCTTGAATTTCCGGCCGACCTGAAATTTTTCTAGGATCAACTAGACATCAAGAGCAACATTCCTGTGAAGTTTCATGAACATCCGTCAAGTAGTTTCAGAGGAGTAGTCGCTACAAGTTTTTACTATATAACTCTATGTAACCAAAGATGGCCACTGGCAGCCATGTTTAACGTCGAATCAAAATAATTTTCCACAAGGATCTACATCATGTCATGCTGATCATTTTAGAAAAAGTCCCATATCAATATCACTTATAGTTTTCAAGAAGTAGTCGCTACAAACTTATTTTTTAAAAATCTATTTTTAGCTGTGACGGCCATCTTGAATTTCCGGCCGACCTGTAATTTTGATAGGATCAATTAGACATCAAGAGCAACATTCCTGTAAAGTTTCATGACAATCCGCCAAGTGGTTTCAGAGGAGTAGTCGCTACAAGTTTTTACTATATAACTCTATGTAAACAAAGATGGCGCTGGCAGCCATGTTTAACGTTTAATCAAAACGATTTTTGACTAGGATCAACATCATGTAATGCTGATCATTTTAGAAAAAGTCCCATATCAATATCACTTTTAGTTTTCAAGAAGTAGTCGCTACAAACTTATTTTTTAAAAATCTATTTTTAGCTGTGACGGCCATCTTGAATTTCCGGCCGACCTGAAATTTTTCTAGGATCAATTAGACATCAAGAGCAACATTCCTGTAAAGTTTCATGACAATCCGCCAAGTAGTTTCAGAGAAGTAGTCGCTACAAGTTTTTACTATATAACTCTATGTAAACAAAGATGGCTGCTGGCAGCCATGTTGAACGTTGAATCAAAACGATTTTTGACTAGGATCAACATCATGTCATGCTGATCATATTAGAAAAAGTCCCATATCAATATCACTTATAGTTTTCAAGAAGAAGTCGCTACAAACTTGTATTTTAAAACTCTATTTTTAGCTTTGGCGGCCATCTTGGATTTCACATCAACATGAATTTTTGCTAGGATCAACTAGACTTTATGGGCAACATTTCTGTAAAGTTTTATGAATATCCATCCAGTAGTTTCAGCTGTGAAGTCGCTACAAATAAAAGTTTACGGACAGACAGACGGACAGACGGACGGACGACGGACGCCGCACCACGGCATAAGCTCTGCTGATCTCTGATCAGTAGAGCTAAAAATTAATAATTAAGGTCGCGTGCTTCCAGTTTCAAATTTGTTTCATTCTATACATACACCGGCTACGTCACAACTGACGATAGGCATCTATACTAAGACGAATTACCGAGCAAAATATGGCTTTTGTCTACATGCGCATACACATAACCGCCAACGAATTACTCTATATTTCAATAAATTGTTTATAAATCATTTTGTAACAAATTATTTGTTTGTAAAAACACAGGAGTTCATAGTTTAATAAGTAAAACCTAATGCTTTTATTTACCATCATTTTACCGTCTAAATATAACGCTTTCTCTTTCATGACTTTTGAAGTACTTTCATTTTCGATTTATAAATAGGCATTATGCTAATTAGCCACGAGCTACACACGAGGTAGCGACAAACTATTTAATAAATTATATCGGTCAACTTGTGACAG
Source organism: Cyrtodaria siliqua (assembly GCA_037043455.1). Lineage (NCBI taxonomy): Eukaryota > Metazoa > Mollusca > Bivalvia > Adapedonta > Hiatellidae > Cyrtodaria > Cyrtodaria siliqua. The sequence goes on from JAWPHD010007695.1 coordinate 64,349, forward strand.
ATATTGGTCTAATTATGGATCTGACACGGTAACGTATATAGAAACCTGTCCAATTAGAAGATAGTTAGTTGCCAGTCCTCCGCAAAATATAACTCAGCAGACGGTATTATTTTTTACACCGCCGTTGATTACCGGCATGCCTGGCGCAGAATCACACAGGTCAATCGCGCAGCGACACCTGTCGGACACAATGCATTTGTTTCAAATTTACAATCAAGCGTCGAAGATGATCAAGACTGAGATAGGTTTTCACAAAGACATTTACTCGTACAATAATAACCGTACTTGTGTTGCTTCAATTCGTCTTTGGAAATGTGTTTATATTGTTTTGAAGATATGGTCTCCAAAAGATAATCACTTTTACCAACAACGCCATCCATTATAATAAAGTTAAATTCAGAAGTGGTTTTAAAAGTACTTACCATGGATTTGTTCATCAGATATGGTCTGAAATGCAAACATGCTATGATTAGTGTCGTGTTTAAAATGTATATATATTTACTGATACACGCAGGACGCATAATAAACACACGTATTTAAACTGTGCAACGGTGTCCAATAAGTGACCATGCTGACTTTCACATGTACCCATTTACATTACTTCATTAAAATAAATTTACAATATTAACTCTCTCACATACCGAGATATTGTTGAAGGTATTGAGATATGAGTACTGTGTTATTTTCAAAATCAATCATAACAGCACAACTGTCTTGCATCCGCAATTAAACAATAACTTTGATGTTATTATATATATATCAATCATTTCATGTAAGTTTATTACATACCGAGAACGCTTGTAATGTATTAAAAAACACTTCACAATTCAGAGATCTGGAAACTAGTATTAAGTGGTTATATAATGAATTAATTATCACGGACCTGTATTCTTGGTACCTATGTTTTACCTATGTTTTTAAACATATTTCTTGTAAATCATATCGGAATATGTTACCACAGAGAAATAAAACATAAACTAAAAGAACTTACCCCCATTGTAACTGTATTAGTTGATATGTCTCTAAATTAAAGAAAGAATGTTTTGATAAGTTTCCCGTTATCTGAAGTACTCGTTGTACGGTAATTATTGTCCTACACAGAATTCAACAAATCTATTCTACCCAGTCCTGTGTATAATAAAACTATACCACAATGTGATCAATAATATACATTAAAAGCAAATGAAATGAAGACATGTACTATTGTTTTTGTACAAAAAAAGAAAAATGAAATTAAATATGAAAAGTGTTTATAACAACGGGTAGCTACACGCTACATTGATTCGTCAAAACCTGCAATGTTAAACAGTTATACAAACTAAGTGCGAAAAACACACAGTACTGGTAAACTAGCACATATTTCATGTTTGCATGTATACTAACGGACAAAGGAAAAGCAACTGGGGAATTTCCGCTATACAATTTATACACACTTAATTCTACGTAATATTCCAAGAAAATCCCAAGACGTTTTGTAAAACAGTTAGAGAAATGAAAAAACTGTGCTGTTGTAGACTTTCTAATTTGTACACAGTACATTTCGGCAATGTTGCAGTTCCTCTTAAAAAGTCGAGCCATTTCAGTACTGTATGCAATGTAAAGCGATTGCAAAAATGTCATATCTTAGGTTTGTTCAGCTGCTGGAGCCAAACGAATATTCTATCAATAATGTAACTTTGAAGGGACAACATGTTGGGTGTTATGTGTTGTTTAGTCATTTTTCCGTAAAAAAACGTCTAATTCTTCGATTAAAAGCAGCATATTATACATACAATATATAGCACAAATTCCCGAGTTGCGTTTCTTTTTTCCTTTAGCATATATAGCTGAAATGTGTTTATGGTGCATTTCATTCGAATAGCGCTGAAGTATATGTACACAGATCACAGCCCAGGTCTGTGGTGTGAAGAATGTTCTCGAACTCTGTTAAAAACATTCAAAATACAAGTTTCTGCGTCATCATAGCGAAAGCTCCGCCATTTTAAACACATGCATCCATAAAGCCTGATCTACCCCTTTAATGATGAACTGAAACTATTTTTTAATGTTTAGATTCTTACAGAATTCCACCATTATACGAGTTGCTCAAATAGATAGAAACATGTGCAATATTGTGTCATTTGGCGAATATAACACGATCTCGTTAACCATACATAAAATAGCAATGTTCATTATTTGCTAGTTATTTAATAATATTATACAAATAGTAATATGAACAATATTATATTAAGCCACCCCAGCAGTATTTACATGAATTGAATTGGGGTTTTAAGGCGCACCAACACATGAAAGGTTATATGCCCCATAACAGGAATGAACATGCCAGGCTCATCCTCCACTTACTAAGATATGGGATACAATATGGAGAATGGACCCAGAACCTTCTCACCTGCAGAACTGCAGAGTTGCTGCAAATTCTATTGTAGACACTCCAATTACGCTGGAGCCACGTTTATTGTTTTTCTGCCACTGCTCTAGTGATGTGAGCGAGATGGCACCTGAAACAATGCAGGGGTCATGATGAAGACCTTTAATGAGCATGAACAAAAAATGATAAAATGAACATGAATTTGGGCGGGGAGGGGGTTCTACCCCTCTGCCTACCCCTCCAACTGGATCTGCAGTGGCCCTATTCTTTGCCCCGGAACCAAACGAGGCCCCCGGAACCACGCGGGGCCTATTTATTTAGTCTGCACACCAAAGGTCAATAAAATATTTTGTAGTATGGTCGATGAACTTGCCTTTGACGACTGCATAGCAGTAAATAGTTTTATTCCGAATAAACAAAGGGATGGCGTTTCACCATACTCTAACTTCCAATAAATAGAAGTTAGAGTACGGACAAGGTCACTAAGTACACCATACTACAAAACAGATAGAGTGTCTCATCTCGGTGTTTAAATTAACCAACTCTCTGAGATCAGACTCTTTCTATTACTGAAAGGTAATTGAATTGAATGTTGTTTAACGGCTCATCAACACAGTACAGGTTATTTAGAGCCGCCCCAGAGAGAGGGGAAGGATACATAGGAATCCGGGAACCTGCCCTACTCTTATTATCGAATAGATTCCTATGGTTCTTTAACGTGCTCGGATGATAGACCGATACACGGGACCGCCCGGTTTACGTCCCCATCCGACGGACGAGGCTAAGGAAAAGTGTCTTGCCCAAGAACACACCGACGGAACTCAGTGGCACCACGGAGGATTGAAAGGTAAATCTATGCACAATTATAATTGAGAAATATTGTATAATGGCTAAATAAATTAGTTTATAATACTTAGAGTTTTATAAATTTCTTAACTAGAAAATATAAAGCTCTTCCTTCAGATTAACAATATTGTAAAAACAATTGGAAAATGAAGTGAACTTTACCACGTATAAAAATACTACATTCGTATCAGTATTTTTAGCAGTATTTTGAAGTGCTAGTTTATCATTAAACATTATGTCCCCTTTTGTGGAATTCCCATTGAAAGTGCACTAAAAAAAACAAAAACAATAGAACTCAAATGATCCTGAATATGTTTACATATAACTTGCAGTTTAATATGTTTACACATTTATCTAGACTGTGCTATACTTGAATAAAAAATACAAACTTGATAAACATGTGTATTGATCCATACTCAGCTTATGTCATGCTCAAGGTCATGTGTGTATTGGCTAATTCACATATTTATCAAGTATGCATATATAATTCAAGGGTAGCACTGCCTAGATATATGTCTTACCATGTTAAACTGAAAGTTTCATGTAAAAATATTCAAGAGAATTTTAGTTCTATTTTTTATCTCTTTCAAATGCAATCTCAATTGGATTACACAAAAGGTGGACATTACTTTTAAAACTACGGAACAATATGTAAGTAGGATCTTGAAAACAAAACTTGTTCTAAACATTACTTGTACGAAAATAGAAGACATTTAATGAACACTACCGTAAGAATACTTGAAACCATTGTCATTTTACACTCAAAAATAGACATTTTATTTAAACAGTACAATTGCTATTCTTACAGCTTAACAACGATAAAAGAACTAACCCAGCCGTTTTAAGTATATAGTCGATCGGCTATGATTACTACAGGACAATAAAAGGTTTGGTAAATGTATACGTTTATGTCAATATCTACACTATTGGTATTATTAAGTATTGTGAATTAACACGACTGTCAAATATCTTAATTTCCAAAACTGCATTTGTCATTCCGGTATAAATAGGCTTGCTTGTAGAAATAAATGGTAAACTTATACGCTCTATTTTATGTCTGCAACATGAATTTTAAAGGGGGTGCGTCAGGCTTTTTCTACAAGAACCTAACCTTTAATTGTTTCAGTTCTTGAAAAAAATGTCATAACAATCAACACACCGTGCTTTTCGGGTCTAAATTTTAAATCACCATATTTTTTAAATATAATCGGACATACACTTTTTAATCAATTAACCCTGATGCGTAACCTTCCATCAATTAACCCTGGCACGTTACCTTAATGACGGGCACTTGTTGATTTACATAGATACTTCACATTACTACGTTTTATTTTGATATATTTACATTAATTTTTAATTACTACTTAATTTCTTCATCTTTAATCATTTTTTGCGCACAATATGACCTATTTCTGTGTCGATGTGCCGTAAAACACCATTCATTCATACGTTACCTTAAATCAATTAACCCTGGTACGTAACCTTAAATTAATTAACCCTGGTACGTAATATTAAAAGTGGAGAGCTGTGGTCTTGTGGTAGAGCATTGGACCCATGATCCAAAAGTCGTGGATTCGATCCCCTCCATAACCATATGTGTTGTGTCCCCGAGCATTGTTGTATTGCTTAGTACTGGTTCTACCCAGGAAGACAATCAAGAAGTACATTAGGAGCGAATCATTTACAACTTTATACAGTAAGTATAAATTAATTAACCCTGGTGTGTAACCTTAAATCAGTTAACCCTGGTACGTAACCTTATATCAATTAACCCTGGTACGTAAACTTAAATTAATTAACCCTGGTGCGTAACCTTAAATCAATTAACCCTGGTACGTAACCTTAAATTAATTAACCCTAGTACGTAACCTTATGGGGAGGAGATGTTCTTTGTTAACTATTATCAGTCATTCAGTTTGCTGTTATCCTGTTTGAGATCATTTGGGTACCCAATAAATCGTTTGTTGGTTTGAAATTGTGCAATAGTGAACATGATCCGTAGATTTTTATATTTAAAGGGCAATACGGCAATCTTGATTTTTTAAATCTCAAGGCGGGACATTTTTCTGCATAAGATGCATTTGTTCAATCATTTACATTAATAGTAAAATAGTATCAAGCACATTATTTGTGCGTATTACTAACTATTGATAAAATTGCACCAATAATATATTTACAAACGAAGAAAATAATAAGTTTCTGCTGGAAGGGTTACCTCATCCTCGATGATAAGCAACTGGACGAATCGTTTAGTACTAGTATCGGCCTCGGGGATTATTTTGTTTAATACCCTACACGGATAGTGTATTGTCTCCTCTTGGACGGGGTTGTTTGTCATCTGTCGGGTGGGAGTCAGTGAGAGAGTGGGGTGGGGTTGGGGTGGGGTGCAGGGAGAATAATGGTTAATGTTTGATATCTACCGTGAGGTCCTAACAAGACAATTGTTTAACCCAAATTATGTTGACATACATGTATTTGAAAACTATAATAAGAATCTATTAGAGAAAAACTTGATTGATTCATAACATTCTGCATATATGAGAACTCGAATAACCAATTGTAAAACCTCTCATTTCTGATAGAGTATAGCTCTTACCTTCATAACTGTACATATTCACATGATCCATAAAACCAGAGTAATAGAATCACTCAAATATAAACAAGAAAACGTGGCAATCAATATCCCCCGCCACAGCCTAACTTAGTAACTTGATAGAAGACCCTATACGCATACCTCTAGGTCAAAAGGCTGATATATGTAGAACGTTTCATAAAGATCTAGCCATCATAATAGGAAAACACAAGCTAAATATAGTAGCGCAGTAATGCTATTTTGTGTGTGTGTGTGTGTGTGTGTGTGTGTGTAGTTCTAAGGTTTTAGGACCCTCCGCCAACTAAAACGCTCGGTAACCCGGGTCGCTATGGGCACAATAGAGTCTGGTCCGCAGTAATGCTATTTAGCGCAGTAATGCTATTTATAGTAGAGCACCATAAGGTCGCGACCGGCCTCGGTAGCTCAGTGGATAAGGCCTTGTCAACAGAGTTACATACGACCACTTATCACTGCCCTGCGTGGGTTCGATCCCTGGAGGAGGCGTGTCTGCTGGGAAACTGCATCCTTCATCTCATCTCCCTAAAAGGTTGGTGCCCCTATATAACCTTAAATGATGTGTCAACGAGCGAAAAGTTAAAAAAAACATAAGGTCGATATGTTGATATAGTTACATTTTTTTTCGGTTTTGCCAAGTAACAAAAAGTCTTGACAATTTAACTATTTTGTTTTTTATGGCTCCGTACTAGAATATTCTGCACAGCAAATGCACCACAAGAAGTTTACGTTGATATGGGTACCACGTTTCGTAAAGGTACCTTAAACACAAATAATGACCTGGAAGTAAACATGTTGGCCTATTTTTTTCCATGGAAGTCATTGCTATTAAAACAAATGCGGTTGGTATGCGAACCCAATTTGATCAAGATCGCCTAAGCTCCAGAAACGCCAAACATATTGATATTTGAAATATACAGAAAGGAAAAAGAAACGCGACACGGGAATTTCCGCTATATATTGTATACACTGCACACTTAATTCCATATATATTCCAAGGATATCCCATGATGTTTTAAAGTTGAAGTTATTTGAGAAAGGACACAACTGTGATGATGTTGACATTTTAATCACAGTACACGTTGTAACAAGAAATTCATAAATATTGAAGTTCCTCTTTGAAAAATTGAGCCAGTTCAGTACTGTATTTAACGTAAAGAGTTTTCAAAATTTTGTATCCTAAGTTTGCTCACATACTTGAGCCAAACGCGTACTCTTGTCAATAATGAAACTTTGCAGGAATACTATTTGCTTTGTTACGTGTTGTTTTAGTCTTTCTCCGAAAGGAAAGATCGTACGTAGCCATGTACCATACGATTAACAGCAGCATATTGTACATACAATATATAGCTGAAAGTCCAGTGTCGCGTTTCTTTTTCCTTTCAGTATACATTAAGGGGCACTACAAGATCACTAGGTTGAGAATTTTATGAAGATCGATATTTTGATGATAGATTCTACGGTACGTAATATCGTTATTAAACACGTTTATATATCCCCACAAAACCAGTGTTAATATGCGTATAGTTTTATGATGATGATTTTGGAGTTATACTTCAAAAAGAAACATTTTGACATTCTTGTTTATATTCAACCGTCAAACATATCAATATCAAAACACTTTCTATTTCAGTTTCATTAATATGCATTGAATGATTTGATCTTTCTTAAAGTTCTATCGCCGCAACGAAACCCTACTGGAGAAGTACAACACCAACCTGAAAAAACATTCCTGCGACTACGAATGTCACAACCTTTATTCTATGGAGATGTGATCTATAAACTCTGAAATTAAAGGGGTCTGACGGATTTCCTGATCACTTCACAAAATTAATCAGGAAATTCGTTAGAAAAGGATACGGCCCATTTGTATTGCAACGCACATCATGATTGGTGATTGGCCCTTCTACAGTCAGTCACTACGCTTTATATCTTGCACGAACACCGGACAACCTCGTGGGGCTCTATGATTGCACCTTCTGAAACCCTGAAAGGGGAGGTTGGTGAATGAATTTTCGCCTTCAGGCTTTCTGGTCGTACCCTAGATTGTTTTTTTCTTTATAACTGGAACTTCTACGGTTGTTCAGTATAATTCTGGACACATGGACCTGAAGTGTTTCTAGTTATATTTGTTGTATATATTATTACAATAACATATAAGTGTATCGTTTGTTACCTTCCCTGGATGTGGACTTTATTGTTCCAAATTTTCTTTTTTAATGGTATGACCTTTTATTTACACTATCTTGTCAATTAGAGCGTGAAGACGCTATAATAGCGAGACTGTGCATACATAAAATCGACTTAAGCTAACCAGTAGGCCATAATGTCAATTGACCGTTCCAAGTCGGTAATCCTGTCTTCACCACTCGTAGTGCTGTGTATTGTCCTTTTCATTGTTGGGTGCTGATAGCACCATTTTTTCTTATTTTTGAAGTTACTACAAGCACGTGTTTTATTTGTATTTCCAGGAAAGCATATTCTACGATATGTATACCGTCTCCTATAAATTATTTAAAACAAACAGAAGCCTGGACAAGTTATATAAATTCCGTGTTGTCTTTAAATAGATGATGCGTTCCAATACCGTATTAATGATATAAATGTCATAATAGTTTGCCAAGGAACACATACATGATGTGTGTTTAACAATATCATATGCTGTTTAATGACTGCAAAATAGACGGGTTCCCAGGCGGTATATCATAGTGAAAGGCAACAATATGGAACACAATGACCGACTGTCTTCATCGATCCATACTAAACATACCTTTACTATGTGCTTGCGTTAGTACAGTACGTGCTTCTTTACTTATACATTATTTATCAATCTTTAGCACGTGCTTCTTTTAGTATAGCCTGTCAAGACTGTTGAAAACCTCATATATATGCGTTCGTTGCAAAATGATGAACAAGAAAATTTAAAACAAGACTGTTAGATGAAAAATTATATGTTTTAAAGTTTCCGATTATTTTGCCAAACGTATACTATACCTATACATTTATAAATACAGACCTAAACCTTGCATTAGCGATATAATTACATGTAAATATGTAGGCTATAATTTACCTTACATAAAATCAAAACAACTTCAAAATTATGATAGAACAAACAAAATTCAAAGTTCATACAACAAATTTCTAACAATACAAATATGTATATCATAATTACGTGCTGAGTTATTTTCGTTTTAGTAAGAGTCATACATTTCACGTGATTTCTAGTTTCCGTTTAAGGCACATGTTTTCCTATTGGCAGTCACATGGACGGTTCCCAAAGCATTACATGCTCAGTGTCATTACTACATATAAACAGTGTGTTATACAAATCATATTCTGGACAATAAATCCGTGGAATAAGTATAATTAAAGAAAGTCTACTTGTGCTTTGGTAACATTTCCAGTCTGTTTGTCCGTTACAGTAGCATAAATTTCCGTTTTACCAAACATCATCGAAACACTGACTTTTCTATCTTTTCCGTACCCTGGAATTGACACTTGCATATGACCTATTTTCTTGCAGCCGTCTTCATCTGTGAATTTAGGATCTGAGTTCGGCGAGGTATAGAACTTTATCGTTGCACCATCTTGGTCTGCATCTGCCACGCCATACTGTTGAGTGGACTGGACTTCATCCAGTTTTAGTTGTTGATCGGCTCTTACATGTATACCAAAAACATCTCTGCATTTCACATCTCCGTTATCTCTAACATATCTTTTATTCATTGGATGAATGTTTTCTTGAAACGTCCCTTCGCAACTCACACCGTACGTGAATTTTGCAATTCTTTCCGCGATTACTGTTGGACAATGACCGTAAATTACCGCCCCTTTCAACACAGCTAAACCAGCCTCATCCGGTACTATGAGCTTTATTTTAGGAAACTTTCTTTTCACCGCCTCTTGTAGCATGGGCGACTCTGAGAATCCTCCTACCATCACTATGGCAGCGCATCCTTTTACAGCCGGGTCCTTCATAAGTGTATCCACGTGATCAACGACGCTGTCTACAGGCTCCTTGAAGAACCTCTTTACAACGTCCACTTCTACCCGCAATTTGTCACCTGTCGAAAAATAATAAAATATGTGTCATTTATATTACACGTTTCTTCTCTTTAATATACTGAAAGGAAAAAGAAACGCAGGGTGCGTATTTCCGCTATATATTGTATGTTTAATATGCTACTGCTAATCGAATGGTACAGGGCGACATTAGGCCTGTCCTTTTAGAAAGAAGGTTTAAACAGCACTGAACACACCAATGGTTACCCCTTTAAAGTTTCATTATCGTCAGAATGCGCATTTGGCTCAAGCAGGTGAGCAAACTTAGGCTTAATACAGTACTGAACTGGCTCAATTTTTCAAAGAGGAACTTCAGCATTTATGAATTTCTTGTTACAACGTGTACTGTGATTAAAACGTCTACAACATCACAGTTGTGTCCTTTCTCTAACTAACTGCACTTTTTTTTTTTACAAAACATCTTGGGATTTCCTTGGAATATATATGGAATTAAGTGTGCAGTATATGCAATATATAGCGGAAATACGCACCCTACGTTTCTTTTTCCTTTCAGTATATATCAAATGTCATGTTCATAGCTCGTGGAACACATAAAAAGCAGGGTTTATTACAGATATATAGTTCGAGAATCACCCTTTCCATTCTTTCACGTGTACCGTTTACGCATTCTTTTCCGTTCCTGACACAAAGTATTCTTTTTCAACTATGAAGGACCCGGTTGTAAGAAGATGATGCAGGTTAAAATCGTTGATATTGAGAGAACCTACAAATGTACACTATTGTTTTAAATCGTCCAGCACAGACATTCTTCGTACAATGGTTTTCCTTTCGGTCCGAGATTGTTAAAAGCGACGATATACTTCACCCCATCCAAACATAAGGTGCATCAATTAAAAACGAAACATTTAGTAGGAAAAGGAACACTGTTTTACTTTTAAAGTTTGAAATAATGGTTTATAGAACAGAACAGATTATTAAACGAGTCATATTGTTTTGCCAAGCATATACATTTATACACATTAAGTGGTCACGCCTTAATTCCAATAAGAGATTTAAAAGCTTACATTAGCAGGATTTTATAACGGATATTTCGACCATAAAACACGTTTAAAAACATTTTTTATTGAAAAAATGCGATAACCTGTCTAAAATGTCCTATTGGATGTTTTAATTTTACAATATGCAAACGTGTTAAGCCGAAATTAAGGTTTCATTTCATACCCCCAGCCAACCCCGTTTTCGCTTCTCGGAGAAGGGATTGGATGGGGTGTGAAAGTTAATACTCGGACCACGTAATGATTAGCGAATGTTAGGACGTATATAGTTACAATAACTTAAGATAGAAAAAAAATAATAACTGCAGCAATTGAACAATAAAAATGACATTCAAAGTTCACTCAACACATTTCTAACATTGCAAATTATGCAATATCATGTAATCGGACAATTGTTTGTCAAGTTATTTGCGTGTTAGTAAGAGACGTAAATTTCACCTGATTTCTAGTTTTCAATTAAGGCACGTTTCTTATTTGCATTCACTTGTTTCACAAAGGGTTACACACTGTTTCTGCATGCCCAGTGTCATCAATATGTATAAAGCAGTCTTATTTATAAAACAAATACATTCTGGACAATAATCCGAAAAATCATAATTGTTAAAGAAAGTCTATTTTTGCTTTGGTAACAATTCCAGTTTGTTCGTCCTTTACTGTAGCATAAATTTCCGTTTTACCAAACATCATGCACACCAGGACTTTTCTATCTTTTCCGTATCCTGGAATAGGCACTTTCATCTGGCCTATTTTCTTGCAGTCATATTCATCCCTAAATTTAGGATCTGACTTCGGCGATGCATAAAACTCGATCGTGACACTGTCTTGTTTTTCTCTTGCTACGCCATACTTTTCAGTAGATTGGACTTCGTCCAATTTTAGTTTTTGACCGGCTCTTACATGTAAATCGAAAACATCTTTACACATCACCTCACCGCAATCTCTAACATATCTTTTCTGCAATGGGTGAATGTTTTCTTGAAACGGCTGCTCGCAGCTCACACCGTATGTGAATTTTGCAATTCTTTCCGCGATTACAGTTGGACAATGACCGTAAATTACCGCCCCTTTCAACACTGCCAAACCGGCCTCATCCGGTACTATGAGCTTTATATTTGGAAATTTTCTTTTCACCGCCTCTTGCAGCATTGGCGACTCTGAGAATCCTCCTACCATCACTATGGCAGCGCATCCTCTTACAGCCGGGTCCTTCATAAGTGTATCCACGTGATCAACGACGCTATCCACGGGCTCCTTGAAGAACCTCTTTACAACGTCTACTTCTACCCGTAGTTTGTCACCTGTCGAATATTGTTTTTACACTAGTTGGTTAGTATTACGTGTAGTAGACATGCAAATGAGCGATACAGCAGTAATAATTCACCTCCTACAGTTGTTTCTCTTTATTCCTTAATTATTTATACACAAACGATTACCACCTTGATCTTATCCAAGAATTTACAAAGCACTAACACAAAAAAGTAATATGGACCAACAGGAATGACAATTCTAGACCAATCCTGCATTACAAATACAAATATGCAGAAAAGGCCAAATACCTAGCTATCACCTGCAGAACTACAAACGTAGTGTAAATTAGTGCACATTATAGTGAAACAGATGATGGCTAAATTTAATGAGCATGACAAAATTTATTCAAAATGAACATAAATTTGATTACTAGGTGCGATGGGATGATTACGTTTCATTTATAATTATTGTGAAAATACGATACTAGGATCAGTGAAGGTATGGATGGGAGCTCCCTATTCCTAAGCTCTCCGCAGCCTTTTCTACATCCGCTTCCTCCAAGAACAAGCCCTAATCAGCCACATGTTGGTTTGATTACTTCTTAAATGACAAACTCATTACACATACCTGCTATACTTAGCTGACTTGCATAACTCATTACACATACCTGCTATACTTAGCTGACTTGCATAACTTGTGTTCGGGATAGCTTCCTTCAGCGTCTCGTCTGTCATGTCTGAAAATAGATCCATAAGAGCAGACGGTATCCGGAAGGTGATTTTTCCGGTCTTGGCTGGTCCAATGTCGCGCTTCTTTACCTCAAAATCACGGAACATGTCTATGTAGTCTTCCATGTGCTTTTGTTGGAATTTCTTCATCACTGGTCCCCCTGCAATTATACCTTAACCTTACATTTCTGGTTGAAATTATTATCATGGTATTCGATTTTCTCATGCTCACCGAAGTGAAATTGTAAATTTCAGTTTATCCGAAATATGAGAAATACCTCTCTCATACCCATAGTAACCAAGTCACCTAGGGTAAATACGAGGAAATTGTATCCACTATGTCAGAAATACCTCAGTCATGCTGCTCGATCAGGGTAAATACGAGGAAATGTAACCCACTTTTCGAGAAATACCTCTCCCATTCTCGCCCAGAGTAAATACGAGGAAATGTTATCCACCAAGCGAGAAATACCTCTCTCATTCTCGCCCAGAGTAAATACGAGGAAATGTTATCCACTATGCGAGAAATATCTCTCCCATGCTCGATCAGGGTAAATACGAGGAAATGTTACCCACTTTTCGAGAAATACCTCTCTCATGCTAGCCCAGGGTAAATACGAAGACATGTTATTCACTATGCTAGAAATACCTCTCACATGCTCGCCCACGGTAAATGCTCACATGCTCGCCCACGGTAAATGCGAGGAAATGTTATCCACTATGTGAGAAATATATGTCTAATGCTCGCCCAGGGTAAATACGAGGAAATTATATCCACCATGTCAGAAATACCTCTCTCATCCTCGCCCAGGGTTAATCCACTATGTGAGAAATACCTCTCTCATAATTACTCAGGGTAAATACGAGGCATTTATATGTCAGAAATACCTCTCTCATGCTTACCCCGGGTAAATACGAGGAAATGTTGTTCACCATGTGAGAAATACCTCTCTCATGCTTACCCAGGGTAAATATGTGAGCAATATCTGCCTCGTGTCCATAGTAAATACGAAGCAATTTTACCCAATATGTTTGAAAGAGAGTCAATGACTAAATGTGAATTAACGTCTTGAAAAAAGGTATTGTTATTTGCCTATACGATTCTCTTACAACCTTCATATTTTTAGTATTTTGGTTGTCTTTTGTCGAAGCTAACCCAGGTTCGTTTATATATCACCATGTTTTAAATTATTAAGTTACTCAAACAAATATGGAAAATCCTGATTTTCCCTCGTTTTAAATGGACACATGGCAATCTCGATTTGTTTTTAAAATCGAGGCATCCCTTCCTTAACAATCATATTTTCATATAATCATGTATATAAATGTGAACAGTTTAAAGTAAAAAAAACAACTTCATATTACTGATTATTGTTGATTGTTTTTGCAATATTACCTTTTATTTAAATATTTGCAAACTACTTCAAAGCTCCTAAGTGTCCGTTTTCTTCCTTTTTTTATCGAAAGAGCTGCTTCTTTTAGCTTTCCCGGGTATCTCCCAGGCTTCCCTTCCAAATGACAATTTCAGAAGTTCGGTTTTGTTTTTCTATATTGGAATCAGCGTGTACCTTTATTTCTCGAACACTGTTGGCCCTACACTCTTCAAGACTGAAAGTAAAATATATTCAGCTTACCGACAAGTTTGATCAAGAACTGCCTAAATGCCTCGTCCACTTTAGTCCCTCCCCAGGCACCACCGCTAGCCTTGTGTAGTTCCTTTAACTTTCCTCCATCCATCACCTCGTGAACAGTGATATCTACAGTACCACCTGAAACAATATCCCAAGTTTTAAAGTTTAAAAGAAAATCATATCATTCAAACTATGATGTCAGCACGGTTATATTGAAACATTTGAATTCACATTTTTTTCAATTTGCACCAAATCAGGGGAATCTAAACGATCGGCAGTTTGTAATTCGAAGGTTTTGAGTTGTTCCAGCATATAAGCAAAATCCCCAAAGTTAGCTATTTTGGGTTCATTGTTTATGGGAAATTGTCTGCATGTAGAAACTTCAGTTTAAGTTTGTTGGGAAATACTTCCATTAATTAATAGTATAATATGCGTATATGTATAGTCTTTCCTTATCTGGAAAAACCTTTAAAGATTTTATACAAATCACTCTCGATTCGAGCCGTGGCCCGGGAATCGAACAGCCGCAAGATGTATACAATATTTCTTGAATATATTCTTTATAACATATCGATGGCAAAATATTTTTAAATATTAATCTAAAGAACTGGTATAGATGTCAATATTACCATGTGTTCCGTTATTTTCTATCAATTAATTGCGTTTAAAACAATATCTTTCTTAAACTGTTTCATTTATGTAATATAATCACGTACAAACAATAAAGGGGAATAATTTGTTAGCAATTTAATACGTATGTCCAACATTTCATGCATTCTTTTAATTTCAGATAATTAACTAGGTAAGCTGCATTATCTCTTTTAAATATATAATACAGTAACAATTTCAATTATTATTAAATCATTATTAATATATAATATAATATAATAATAATATTAAATTAATATTGAACACATTTAAATCAACAAGACTGTTTACTAGGCGTATAAAATGCAGGAAGGGGAATAACTTTAATAACTCTATATTGTAAGACGGTGTAGAGTTATGGTTAGCTGTAGGACCTTATACGACAATGTTTTAAATTTAATCGTGCCGTGTATGCCTTTACAAGGTCATCCTTAAAAAAGTGTTGGTTTGCTGTGCTCCGACCCAAACTGTTTTAGGTGGGTAGGTAGGTGAATATTATTTTTTCTTACAGGCAGTAAAAATCATAAGAAATTAAAGAAAAAAATAGGGCTAACTTGGTCGTAAATTGAGAGGCAGTCTCCCAGCCTTTAACCTGTCGCTTTAGCGCATTTCAATGCTTATTATGGGAGCTGATATCTCCAACCACACGATATGTTAACTGACACCAGCTGGTCAATTCTATGGTCAGTCGAATAGGAATCTGGATACAAGAATATAACTGGAGAATCACTTGGTTTCAATAGAGAAACACATTATAAAAAAACTTATATTAATCAGACAAATAAAAACCTGGAGTGAAATATTTTGTAATAAACAAATATTAACGATTAAAAATACTGTTGTTATGTAATTGAAAAATATTTGAAACTTAATTTAACTTACAGTATGCAGAACCCATTTATAATAAAGATACATATAAATATAATGCAGTAACCATTGCACACAAGTTACATTTAAATATGATGCAGTAACGATTGTACAAGAGGTACATATACATAGATGCAGTAACCATTGTACAAGAGGTACATATACAAATATGCAGTAACCATTGTACAAGAGGTACATATACATGCAGTAACAATTGCACATACATAGATGAAGTAACTAACGATTGTACAAAAGGTACATATATATATATGCAATAACCATTGTACAAGAGGTACATATATGCAGTAACCATTGTACAAGAGGTACATATACATAGATGCAGTAACCATTGTACAAGAGGTACATATACATATATGCAGTAACCATTGTACAAGAGGTACATATACGTATATGCAGTAACCATTGTAAAAGAGGTACATATACATATATGCAGTAACCATTGTACAAGAGGTACATATATATATATGCAGTAACGATTGTATAATAGGTACATATACATATATGCAGTAACCATTGTACAAGAGGTACATATACATATATGCAGTAACCATTGTACAAGAGGTACATATACGTATATGCAGTAACCATTGTACAAGAGGTACATATACATATATGCAGTAACCATTGTACAAGAGGTACATATACATGCAGTAACAATTGCACATACATAGATGAAGTAACTAACGATTGTACAAAAGGTACATATATATATATGCAATAACCATTGTACAAGAGGTACATATATGCAGTAACCATTGTACAAGAGGTACATATACATAGATGCAGTAACCATTGTACAAGAGGTACATATACATAGATGCAGTAACCATTGTACAAGAGGTACATATACATATATGCAGTAACCATTGTACAAGAGGTACATATACGTATATGCAGTAACCATTGTAAAAGAGGTACATATACATATATGCAGTAACCATTGTACAAGAGGTACATATATATATATGCAGTAACGATTGTATAATAGGTACATATACATATATGCAGTAACCATTGTAAAAGAGGTACATAGGTACATATACATAGATGCAGTAACAATTGTACAAGAGGTACATAAACATAGATGCAGTAACCACTTTACAAGAGGTACATATATCTATATGCAGTAACCATTGTACAAGAGGTACATATACGTATATGCAGTAACCATTGTAAAAGAGGTACATATACATATATGCAGTAACCATTGTACAAGAGGTACATATACATAGATGCAGTAACCATTGTACAAGAGGTACATATATCTATATGCAGTAACCATTGTACAAGAGGTACATATACATAGATGCAGTAACGATTGTATAATAGGTACATATATGCAGTAACCATTGTACAAGAGGTACATATACATAGATGCAGTAACCATTGTACAAGAGGTACATATACATATATGCAGTAACCATTGTACAAGAGGTACATATACATATATGCAGTAACCATTGTACAAGAGGTACATATACATAGATGCAGTAACCATTGTACAAGAGGTGCATATACATATATGCAGTAACCATTGTAAAAGAGGTACATAGGTACATATACATAGATGCAGTAACCATTGTACAAGAGGTACATATACATAGATGCAGTAACCATTATACAAGAGGTACACCTACATAGATGCAGTAACCATTGTACAAGAGGTACATATACATAGATGCAGTAACCATTGTACAAGCGGTACATATATCTATATGCAGTAACGATTGTACAAGAGGTACATATACATAGATGCAGTAACCATTATACAAGAGGTACATATACATAGATGCAGTAACCATTGTACAAGAGGTACATATACATAGATGCAGTAACCATTGTACAAGAGGTACATATACATATATGCAGTAACCATTGTACAAGAGGTACATATACATATATGCAGTAACCATTGTACAAGAGGTACATATACATAGATGCAGTAACCATTGTACAAGAGGTGCATATACATATATGCAGTAACCATTGTAAAAGAGGTACATAGGTACATATACATAGATGCAGTAACCATTGTACAAGAGGTACATATACATAGATGCAGTAACCATTATACAAGAGGTACATATACATAGATGCAGTAACCATTGTACAAGAGGTACATATACATAGATGCAGTAACGATTGTACAAGAGGTACATATACATAGATGCAGTAACCATTATACAAGAGGTACATATACATATATGCAATAACCATTGTACAAGAGGTACATATACATAGATGCAGTAACCATTGTACAAGAGGTACATATACATAGATGCAGTAACCATTGTACAAGAGGTACATATACATATATGCAGTAACCATTGTACAAGAGGTACATATACATAGATGCAGTAACCATTGTACAAGAGGTACATATACATATATGCAGTAACCATTGTACAAGAGGTACATATACATATATGCAGTAACCATTGTACAAGAGGTACATATACATAGATGCAGTAACCATTGTACAAGAGGTACATATACATAGATGCAGTAACCATTGTACAAGAGGTACATATATCTATATGCAGTAACGATTGTACAAGAGGTACATATACATAGCTGCAGTAACCATTATACAAGAGATACATATACATAGATGTAGTAACCATTATACAAGAGGTACATATACATATATGAATGAATGAAAGTCTTTATTTATCGAGGGTGACCCAATTAGTTTATATTAATCTTCCTTGGGGCCCTCTATAACAAATACATAGATACCAAATACAAGAAAGGCAAAATACTTAAGATATATGTAAACATAATAACATTGTTGGTGGTGGTAGTTTGAACGATATTTACACAATAATAAGATGAGATGATATCTATATCGAGTTTAATGTTGTTTTTCCTTTATCCATTGTATGTAGCTGTTTGTAAAACTTTTCATTGTTGCACACTTCTGAATGTGATCTGGAATATTTTTTCCATAAAATGGTCCCGGAGTAAGACATGCTGCCCTTGAAAAGTTCCCGATTTGGCTTAGGAATACTAAAAGTAGTATCAGTTTATAGTGATCGAAGACTTCTGTCAGTTGAATTACGAGTAGTAAACATATCGGAAATATATGAAGGGGCAGTATTGTTCAAGACTCTATACATGAATTTGGCCGTTTTAAGTATAATTCGCTGATCAATTGTGAGGTAATTTAGTTGTTCCATAGCGGCTTGAAAACCAATATACTGTTCACCTAAAATAACGTCACATGCCCTTTTTTGCATTATTAAAAGGCTGTTGATATTTTTTCGACTTGTGTTACCTCAGATTACATTACAAAAGTCTAGATGTGGCTGTATGTAAGCTTTATAGAAAATAATTCGATAATTCAAAGGAATAAAATATTTTATTCTTGACAGCAACCATACATTTCTTGCTATCTTTTTCTTAATAAACAATATGTGGTCATCCCATTTTAAATTTTCATTTATATTTACTCCTAAAATGTTATCACCGGTAGTAATCTGTAAATCAATGTCATTATAGCGCAAAGAAAGTAATTTATTTTCTAATCTGGCACGTCGATGTGGTGTATTTACAAAAAGGACTTTCGTTTTTGACGCATTTAATACCATACCGTTATGCAAGCACCAGACTTTCAAAAAAATGCAGTAACCATTGTACAAGAGGTACATATACATATATGCATTAACCATTTTTCCCATTCCATAACTTTTAAACATCCAGGTATACGAGTATTCAATATTGTGAAACATTCTGTCAAACTCATGTAAGATTCAAATTGTATGGTCTGTTTGTCTACTGCTCAAGGATTGGCCATAGAAAACACAGCCTTATCATAGCTGACCATCTCATATGTAGTGAAATCAGCACCCTACATTGATCATAAATGGGAATAAAAGTGTATATTTAGTAACTATTATAGTTAGGTGGATTACAAAATATATAACTCTCAGTGAATTTTCCTGATAATGAACAATTAAAATGTAATGATAAAAAGTAGTCTTTATTACACCATTAAAACACTCCCCCAATCATGTGTAATGCTCTGTCTGGTAAGATCTCTAAATTCTAAGCATGGTACTGACCAGTGTGAACCACATCAATTACCCCATGCTGTTATTTGTATGGCTTCAGTTAGGAATAATAGCCCCTTCTCTGCAGCACATGTCTATCATACAAAAGTTCTCCAGGACAACCAAGCTAGCCCTTTAAAATAGAAAAAAAAAAGTTCTTGAAAAGAATTGCAATAAAAAGTTTTGGGTAGAGCTCTTTTTAGTGAGTAGGGTCGAGCACAGGAAACCAGTAATTTTTTACGGATGGCCCAACATAAATTCATTTGCGTCAGCCTTCCAAGAACGCCAATTGACATTCAAAAGTGCTTTAAATTGCTGAATCTTTCTAACATATCTTTTATTCTACTTCCTGAACAATTAAAGAGGCAGCTAGGAAAAACAACAGAAACATCGGGTTCACATAAGAGTGATTTGTCACGCTTATATCCTACATAGACCAGCTGTCGTGTAACCGGTGGAACCGGTATAAGCATCACAGGCGCCAATGAGTTTCGTCGATGTGTTCTTGGGAAAGACTCTTTTCCCATAGTCTCGTCCATAGGCTGGGGATGTAAACTGGGCGGTCACGTGTATCGGAGTCTATCCTCCAAGCACGTTTAAGAACAACAGAAATCTATTCGATTGTAAACGTATATAAATCAGGTTCCCGGAGTCCTTAGTATATGTATCCTTTCCCTCTCTCTGGGGCGGCTATATACCCATCATGTGTTGTGAACCGTTAAACAACATTCAGGTACATCCTATATGGTGACGTCTCTATCCCGCTATCAACAGGCAAAGTTTACAAAGGATGTATACCGTTTCTAAACCTATTCACTACGAGTTACATATTTTGAAAAACCGAACTATAAAACGTCTTAAACCAGTCAAGCCAACACCCAAAACTTGAATGTCGAATTACCAACTCAATAATTCAGTTTATGCATATTCAATCTGGGATATTTTTAAGTACCCATGAATAAACCTATAATTTTAATAGGCACATCTACTTTAGTTTATGCCCTGAACACCTGGATAGCGTTGGGATTAACGATTTTGTAGTGTAATTTTGCATTTTTTTTGGCATAATCAGCACAGCTTTCACATACAATAGTCCAATAGTTAATCTAAACATAGAATTTAAGAATAGTAGAATTTAAAAACAGAAGAATTAAGAATTTAGAATTTAATCTAAACATATAGAATCTCTGAGTTGTATTGCCGTATATCTAGATGTGAATTGGCGCATGCAACAAGACTTTTGTTAATTGTTTGACTAGTCATTAATTGCATATACCGAGGAGAACCTTGTGTACATACCTCCTGCATCTAGAACAAGATACTTGGTTCCTGCCTTAAATTTGGCGAGTGACAGTGAGGTGTCTTTTACGTTTTTCTCCACGGGCAAGTGTCGGCAGTAGAGGGAGGCCGCTTCGGGTTCCAGTGCTATCGTCAGTTTGTCGCCAGATATCCCAGCCTGTGAAACAATTAAACAGATATCACATATTTATTTTTCTTTCATATGTAAAAACTATTTTTTAAAAAATACAGAAACGTCTTAAATTAAATTATCATTATTCAGGGTACCATTCTCAAATCTCATTGGAGCAATGCAGTCATGACTAAATTTGCAACTTAAATACTTACGAGATGCAGCTTAGATCTGTTTATATACGTATTTAGGAATATACCATACCTCTTGTGCCGCTTCGCGCATAAACTGTTTGCCGCGTCGTTCCAGATGGCGGGTACAGTAAGTACCCAGTGTACGTCCTCGTTCGTCAAGCCCCCGCCAGCTATCCTCTGTTCGGACATCTGTATCAGATCGTCCTTTAAATACTTGATACAAGTTTGAATACAGTCTTGGCCGGTAGCTTCTTGCTGCTTGCATCTTCCAGTTGGATATCCCGCTGAATTCCCTGAAACGTATTAAGTAATAATCGGCACGTCTGTTTAGAATTTAATTTTTCAAGACACAGTCAAACCAGCTCCACATTGTACTAGCCTTGTTTTCTGGCTAGATAATTTATTATTCTCTGAAAAATCGAATAGTCGAGTTACACTGTTCTCCGACAGCTCTTGGTTAATTTCTTCATCTTTCATCAGAATTTGCGCACAATATGACCTATTTATGTATCGACGTGCCGTAAAATACCATTCATTCATTCCAGAGACCACCTCTATTAAGAGACCATCTGCTTTAAGAGACCGTCTGTTTCAGTTCCTAATTCTATTGTTTTAATTC
The DNA here is from genome assembly GCA_037043455.1 of Cyrtodaria siliqua. NCBI lineage: Eukaryota > Metazoa > Mollusca > Bivalvia > Adapedonta > Hiatellidae > Cyrtodaria > Cyrtodaria siliqua. The sequence goes on from JAWPHD010007695.1 coordinate 86,668, forward strand.
AAAATGCGCCTGTATTAAGAGACCACCTGTGTTAAGAGATCAGTTTTAGTCTTTGCAAAATAATGAATACGATAAGTACCGCAAATTCAGTTCTGAGATTTCTAAAAACCGTCGATTAATAAATACATTTAATCGTACTTACGATAGCCCCAAACAGCATCATCTTGAAGCGTTTGAAGTAGTACCATTTCTCGTGTTTCCGTCCTCCGCCAGCTCCGCGTATTTGGTTTCGGCATCGTAACCAAAGGAATGCAGCGTCTTGCCATCCGGGTTGATAAGCACGCACGTGGGAGCTTTCTGTGAAACTAATTGGCCACCGGCCCATTGTTTGGCGGAAACCTTTATAGGATCCGATTCGAATTCGTGTCTGAAGGAAAATGCCCAGCCGGAGTACGTGGTACCGAAGTCAATGGCGGCCACTAGAATTGCTTGCTGTCCTGAACGACCCGACACCGCCTGGAAATGAGAGACAGTTTAAAGGGACACATGCAATCTTAAAGTTTTTATCACGCATTAAAGTTATCGTCTCGATTTAGTAATCCAGTAACATTGAAAACCTGCTCTGCATATATTAAATAAAATCTTGAGTTTTTTAAATTTGTTATTTTACCATAGGCTTAAATATACTGTAAGGAAAAACAAACGCGACACGGGAATTTCAGCTATATGTATATACTGCACACTTAATTCCATATATACTAAAAGGAAAAAGAAACGCGACACGGGAATTTCCGCGATGTTTTGTAAAAGTTGCAGTTAGTTAGAGAAAGGACACAATTGTGATGTTGTAGACGTTTTAATCACAGTACACGTTGTAACAAGAAATTCATAAATGTTGAAGTTCCCCTTTGAAAAATTGAGCCAGTTCAGTACTGTATATAACGTAAAGAGTTTTCAAAATGTTGCATCCTAAGTTTGCTCACATGCTTGAGCCAAACGCGTACTCTGTCAATAATGAAACTTTGAAGGAATACTATTTGCTGTGTTATGTGTTGTTTTAGTCTTTTTCTGAAAGGAAAGATCTTACGTAACCATGTACCATTCGATTAACAGCAGCATATTGTACATACAATATATAGCGGAAATTCCCGTGTCGCGTTTCTTTTTCCTTTCAGTGTAATTATGTTATTTGTGCAATGTTATCAACAGTTAGAAATATACAAAATCAATCTGCTTAATACGTTTCTTATAATTATTATTAATGAGTGAACAAATGCAACTGACGTAGAAAAACTAACTCAAGTTTGCCGTATGTCCTTTATACTTTTTCTGAATAAGACCTAGGATATATCTGCAATCTACCGATTCCCAAATACAATTAAATTGTCTTATATTTACCGCAAACTAATTATGCAATTTAGATTTAGTGCAAATGCATTAAAAACGTATACAAATCATACCATCTTTTTTTCCGACCTATGATGTCATAATTGGGTATATATCATAGTATTTCAATTGAAGACAGTGTCATCCTATGCATTTGCCGAAAATATCCTGAACATAGCAAAATAGAATATGGAAGTGATATAGTACAAATCGTCCCATTGGTGCAAAAATGTACCAAGTGACATTTTCATAGTTTTGAGAAAAAAACGCAATTGAATTTGTGGATTGTTGCGAAAAATCACATAAGTGGAGCAACTTTGCACAACTGGGAAAAATACTATTAAGAATATGATAGTAAATGTTTATTTCACTAATCTTTCTTTTTAAAGATGATTTTTGCAATTTTTGTACTTGGTTCCTTTTGCATGAAACAATTTCGGCATTGTCAGATGGTACCGTTTTGCTCCAATGGGATAATATTATAGTTGTCTTGGTAATACTGTACATTTTAAGTGTTTGAATTGAATTGGGGTTTTAAGGCGCACCAACACATGAAAAGATTATACATTTTAAGTGAAAAATCATCAGGTTAATTTTAAAATATAATTGTTACCCTTGCCCAAAGATCTAATAACCAAAAACACCATTAAAATGATAAATGCACAAAGGTACTAGCGTGTGCAATAAGGTACCATATGATGGCATATGTCAGTTGGCACCTTTTTGCACAAAATAAATAATATATAATGCATTGTTTTATTAATGCAAAAAGGTACCATAATGACACACTTGGTACCTTTTTGCACCAAGGAAATGATAGAAATGTGAATGGCTTTCTTATTACATATATGTCATAAAATCCTTAATTGAAGGAATATAGCTTAGATCTTTATACAGTTTGAAGATTACATGAAATTATAATGAAATATGTCAAAAGTCGTTTTTGGCCAAAATGTCGGATGGCACCTTTTTGCACCAATGGACGATATATTGGGCAGAGCCCTCTTTTCGCGGCAACATAGGAAAACGGCAATCAGCAATGTTTTTATTTGTTGTTGTTGTTGTTGTTGTTGTTGTTTATGTTGTTGTTTCTGCTGCTGCTGCTGCTCAGAGCAGCTGCTGCTGCTGCTGCCCTCAGAGATATGATTTATAGACTGGCTATCGGATGTTGAAATGTGCTTTATAAACAAAGTATTCCTTATCTAAGACTGTGTTTCGTGATTATCTGTAGACATCAAGCAGAAGGATATGTACTGTCGCTTTACTAAGGGTGCAGTAATTCTGCAAAGCAATGACTATTTCGCATTACTGGATTATGCATAGGCTAATTGTATACATGCTAAAATACTCCACCTGTAATTTGAAAAATGGTTAGCGCTCAAAAGGTACTTTTTCCCCTCTATAATGTTGTATGTTTGGATGTAATTGGCGTGGATAACTTTTTTTTTATGTTTGTCCCCCCTCCCCCCCCCCCCCCCCCCCCACACACACACCCCACCACACACACACACACTACACACACACACATACCACCTTCCAATCATTGAAACGTTCCTACGGCCATGACTGCCAAGCTTATAGGAGAAGAGCATAGCTAATAAGAAAAGAAGAAATACAATGTCACTTACCATGGCGATTAAACTAGACGTATAATATGACTATCTGCAAAACAAAGACATTAATTACGTAATATGGTACACATGTGTGTAAACTGTATGAATGAGAAAAGGGCTTTAATATAGTTGGTGACTTTGGTTTCTATGTTGAAGTGTCGGTAATATGCAGGATTGCTCTAATATATTATATGATTCAATAATTTATAATAAAAGTACGAGTGTTTTAACATGTCAGTATATTTGCAGATTAATGTCTTCCTACCCTTCTCCACCCAATAAAGATAACAAAAAAAAGGCTTCTCCATTATCTAAATGTATTTGAAATCAACATTATATAAGTTTTCTATACATTGTATATTGAAAACGAAAGTACTTTTTAGTGTGATTATTAAATGTGTATACAAGTACTGTGAAGTAAGTAATACAAGGTATGAGAGTAAGTACTAATTCGGCGAATTCATTTAAAGTAAGTACTAACTCGGTGAAGTTTTTTTACATTATCATTAGAGATATACTTTAATAATAATACAAAGCAAAATTACACACAGACACATTTCGAAAACGAAAGAAACAAATGCAATGTGGCACATACGTAACATTTGGTATATGCAGATATGTACTATGTACGATAACAATAATGCTTACCTGTGCGATGTGCAGTGATATTACCTGGGGTTCAACCTTGTTCCCGACTCTTCATTTATGTATAATACCGCGAAAAATAAATTTTCAGTGAATTTGTCTATTTTTAGAAGTATCGACCTAAATTATTTATGACTTAAAACTCTCTAAGGGGAGGTAACGCAAATAGACGCACATCATCGCATAGATCCGTTCTGTCTCTGACCATGCCAAATCACATGAGGTATTTACCCCGTTACATAATGCACATGCTGTCCCACAAACAAACATTTTATAGAACAAAAGTGGCCAAAATTGAGCTTGGACAATGGTGGGCTGTACGGATCTATGTAACTTTCATACCCCATCCAACCCCTTGTCCAAGAAGCGAAAACGGGGTTGGCTGGGGTATGAATTAAAACCTTAATTTTTCGGCTTAAAAAGTTGGAATATTGTAAAATTAAAACGTTTAATAGGTACTTTTAAAACAGGTGATCACATTTTGTCAGTAAAACATTTTTAAACTTGTTTTATTGTCGAAATATCCGTTATAAAATCCTGCTAATATAAACTTTCCCATCATATAATGAAATTAAGGCGGGACCACGTAATGTTATTTTACTATATTTTGTTTAATTATAGATAATGACATATTTAAAATGCGTATATACACAGCATTTATTTCTTCTATGTCATCGTATCCAACGTTGAAGTATCGTGCTCATTCTATTAATGGCTGTAATATCTTAAAATAGATATATTCGATGTTAATGTACCTTTAAAATAATGATGGACGTCAATGTTGAGAAATTAAATATAAAATATGCACTTGGCTTCGGGATATCCATAATAAATGAAAAATAGCTATCAATGTTAATGATACGTGTTAAAATCATAAAGTAAAAAAGTACTAAAACGCCGCCCCGTAAATGCTATATAACCATACTTCAAACACTGAACACGTCACAATAGGATCCTGAACAATTATTAATTAAGCAAATATATGTTTCGGAATATAAAACCAGAAAAAGCTATTGATTTGTAAAATAATATCATTTATAGCGCGTACTTGTTTAACTAGCAATTAAAGGCATGAGCAGAATTTTGGGAGACTTCTCTTTTAAAACTATTGGATGGATTTTCCTAAAAATTTACAGGAATGTTGCCTTGTTGTCTAGTTGTATTTATTGCCTTGATTATATAAATTTAAGCATAATGGTAGGGTTCCAAAAAAACAATATTAAATCTCAATATGCATGGTGACCTATAATTTTAATTGCATAGATTGTCTTACTATATGTTCAAATAAGTGCCTAAGAAGTTTGAACAATTCTGTTATTAGGAACATAACAAAAAAGGAAAATATACCATTTCTATATAATTTCATACACAATTTGGCCTTTTAGCATAGGGGTAGTGTTTCAAAACAAATAATTCCAAACAAGCATGGGGACCTAACATTTGTATACCATAATTTTGTTTTTATATATGTTAAACTATGTGCTTAGAAAGTTGAAACAAATTCTATAATTGGGAACATACAAAAAAAAAGGAAATTGTATCATTATGGACTAATTTGGTCTCAACAGATCTTTAATACAATTTTAGAAGAATTTTGACCAATGAATAAATTATTAGACTTCAAAAATGTCTTATTTAGCTATTTCATTGACTTGTTCAACTTTTTGGACAGATTGCATAACAGACTTAAGTATTGTCTAATACCTTAAATTATTACACAACTAACCTTTGTGCTTCCAATTAAATGCCAATGTAAATACTTTAGTATTGCAGTGCACTTTAATCTTGGCCTCTCTACACTGAGTCAGTCTAGATACAGTCGGTCTATATGCTTTACTGTTCGTGTGATTGGACAACTGGATAACCTAGTGGTATTCTATGATTGCACCTTTTAAAACCCAAAAAAGGTAGGTAGGTACATTTCTTCCTCTGGCTTTTTGATCGTTCCATATAAAGGGCACATTTTCGTCATACAAGTATTCTTTTGGATATTATTTTCACATCAATAGTGTTGAATTACTGTCAAGTACTAAATGGTTGACATTGCTCATGCATGTACCTAAATTAAGAATTTGGTTGAAAATTTCACTCGACCATACTGGTAACCCCATCCATTTTGGATCGGTTTTATAAAGCTGACCGACCAGCAGTCCTTAACCCACACGACGTGATTTCATTGTTCACAAACACTCCAATTCACAAGGCGCTGAAAGTCATAGATAAAAGAGTATGATAGTGGACCTTTGGAAACGGCCGAACACGATAAATATGAAATATTGCAGTCTCGGTTTGATTGAGACTGTTCATGAACGGTAGTGATATATGCTTGCTACCGTTCACGCCCACTAGCCCCGGGTTGAGCAGAACTCAATATTCATAAAATCAATAGAACAGTATTTTAACCATCCCGAAGATGGCATTTATACGGAGGTGAACATGCCATATTCCATGTACAGCGACGTATGGTCCAAGTAATACAATTCTATGTCCCGAAGAGCGAAATAAACAAAGTGGAATTTAGTTGGGAGCAGCGGTTATGAAGCCTAACATTAATTGTGGGAGATGTTATCGGATTTTTAAAAAACATTCTGATTACCACCTATCTTTGTTCAGACATAACATCTTGCGAAGGGTTGTCCAGTTTCACCGATAGTTGCAAAATTAGTTTCCTTTCTGGAGCAAAAAGCGACTGCCACTGCCCCGATCATGTGTACATCCTGTCTCTGGAACATATTCGTGGATGATATACTTAAGATCATCAAGAAAGTACAACTGCACCAACTAACAGAGCACAGTTTGTATGTTATTTGTGTATAAGAAGGAAAATAATCTGCTCCTTAAATATTGACTGAATACAGCATGAGTTATCCCCCATTCTTTAATATGCATAGCATATTGTTGTGGCAACAAAAATAATAAAGAAAAATCTTTCTCCGTCATAGCATTGGTTGGATTTAATTGTTATAGAATGTGTTAATGTTTGTTTATTATAGTATTCAAACCATCTACCAAAACTAGCCAAATATAAATCATTTTACCACAGTGAGACATACAACTTTCGATGGTACTTATTATTGTTTTAGTGTTTCTTATACATGAAATATGAAAAAATCTCGATTAAGATAAGTATAGACAAACTTGTTAGATTCTTTCTTGTATGAATATGTATTTGCTGGCATGTACTATAAATACTTTGTTTCATAGATATAGCACTATTACAGTTGTTAATTATTGTTAATTAGTGTACGGTACTACGGGGATGATTCTCCGACCCCCATGTACCTATGACGGGGAAAATAAATGGGCCGTCTTTATTTTTAAAGATGGCCGAAAAAAACAAACAATAGAAAACAGAGCAATCAAACAAGACACACAGCAACAAGAATAATCAAGTTTACATTTGAAGAAGAGACGGACACAAAGATCGCGTTCCTGGACACCCTATTAGTGCGAAAAGATGTTGGGACAGTAAAATTGCTAGTCTAATGGAAAGAAACACGCACATACCGATATCTATATTTCTCTTCATACCACCCATTATCACACAAGTTGAGCAGGGCAACGAACCTGATAAGCTGATGTTTCTCTGTGGTATCAAAGAAAGATTTGAGAGAGAGAGAGAGAAAGAGAGAGAGAGAGAGAGAGAGAGAGAGAAGGGTGGGAGGGGGAGAGCACATTACATCAGCCCTGAACTAGTGCAAAAATTCACAGTCAAGTGTAGATAAAGTGATAAAGAACAACAGAAAATCATCATCGAAAAAGAAAACGGGAAAGTGTAATAACGACAGCGATAAGAAGTCAACGGGAATGTTTTAAATATGTTATTCTTGGAATCTCTCTGAACGAGTATCGGTGTTAGTGGCTATGAGAGCGTTGGATAACCCCAAAGACAAAGCGGAACAAGAAATTCTTTGTTCGTTAACAAGATAACTTGCCATAATTTCAACATTGTCTACATTGGTGAAACCGATCACACATTTGGCAGAAGACTGAGTGAGCATAACAAGAATTTAGATGGTAACCCAGCATGTCACAACATCAGGGCGAAAATAATCTGAACCCATCATGAACAAAAGTGCAATGGCATACCGTACCACTCAGTCTAACCAAGTTATTGACTGGGAGGGGGCCTCCTCATTTGTTGAAAGGTAAGACATCCAGAGACTCCTCATTTGTTGAAAGGGAAGACATCCAGAGACTCCTCATTTGTTGAAATGGAAGACATCCAGAGACTCACAGAAGTAAAGAAGCCATCGATCATGATCAGGAAGAGTACACTAGTCTTAAACATTGACAAGGGGACTCAGCACCATTAACAGACCATTGTTTGCTAATTGGAGCCAGTTCAGTGGTAAAGAGTGCCTGTGACGTTACTCTTGACAAATGCCACCGTCTGATAAACACATGTGCTAAAGACCGAAACTGTCACTGTAATTGAACCTTATTAAATTGGATATGTTGATTTTTAACAATATTTTATAAGTTTTTAACGTCAGACGCGTTACGATGATAAATTCGTTGGAATTAGGTTAGGCGAGGGCTCACAGGTAAGTTATTATGATCACTTTTGTCCGTCGTCCGTTGTTTAATTTTGTTTCTTACTGCATCTTCTCTGCAATGTTGATAGAGCATCACATGGGACATCCTGGCACGAACCTTCCTGAAGTTGTTCAAACGGTTCTGCACCGTCACATAATTAGGTCGCTCTTTCATAAAAAAGTAATTTCTTTAAGAATAGTTTTCTCTGAACCCACAAAGCTTAGAGCTCTGATAGTTTGTATGTAGCATTAGCTTAATCTTGTACCTACTTTGTTCAAATGGTGACCTGAGATCAAATTTGGACCCTTCCCGGGGTTACATGTTTTACATAATCTTAGCGGCCTTTACATAGATACCCAGCAGCATTTGTGTCACTGACCGTTCCAAGGTGGTACCCCTGTTTCATAGATATATCACTATTACAGTTGTTAATTACTGTACGGTACTACGGGGATGATTCTCCGACCCCCATGTTATGTTATGTTATGTTTTTGGTGTAGCATAAGCTATTGTTTCCTTGTCATTTTTAATGCGTGTTTAGTGGACTGCATTCTGTGAATGCCTCATTTCGTCTCGTGTATCTACTGTTATATGGAAATTATTCTCTGATACAAAAAGACATAAAACGCTTATACTCTGAAATAGATTTTATGTTAGTGTGTACACCTGCCAGCCAGGGAAACATTATTGATGCGCATAATGACATATCTCATATCTGGATGACATCTCACTATTGATAATCCGTTCTTTGCTCATATGGTCACTAATATGTATCCGCCGGAGCTCATGTTGAATATAGCCAACAGTTTGGATACGATATCGGCATTCCTCGATCTTCATCTCTCGATTTCAAATGATTACATACATACGAAAATCAAACTTTGATATCGTTAACTATCCACATTTAGATGGGGACGTACCTCGTGGCTACGTCATACAGGGTTTATATCTCACAGCTCATTCGGTTTGTTAGGGCATGTAACGATGTTAGGCACATCAATGCTCGAAATCAAGTTATTACAAGTAAACTTCCTCAGCGAAAACCTGCTGTAGAAGTACAACACAACCTAAAACATTTCTGCGACTAGGAATATCACAACCTGTATTCCGTAGAGATGTGGTCTATAAAGTTCGGAAACTAGATGGGTCTGACAAATTTCCTGACCACTTCACAAAATGAATCAGAAAATTCGTCAGAAAATGATGACTTTATAGTATAACAATGCACGTAATGCTTGGTGATTGACCCTTCTACAGTCAGTCACTACGTTTCATTTTTCTCTTGTGCGATGACCGGACAACCTCGTGGGACTCCATGATTGTACCTTCTGAAACCCTGAAAGGGGAGGTTGGTGCATGAACTTTCGTCCCTCCGGTTTTCTGGTCGTACCATGTATTGTTTTTCTCTTTGGCTGCAACTGCTGTTGTTGTTCAGTACAATTCTCGTTTCTATCAGACCATTTTTTCTCAATTGTGGTTGTTAATGTTGTTTTTTGGGGTGGAGGGTGGGGGGTAGTTGTAATGATGGTCATTTTCACATTTACTATGTTATTTATGTTTAATAATTTTAACTAGCAAGCACTATTATATACACTTTTACTATGGTTCCAGCATGTCTGTTGAAATAAGAAAGTGTAGTCCAAGAACACTTACTCTAGTTATGATCAAGTGATCAGTTTTATCTTCATATGAATGCTCGTACAATATCTTAGCACAGTAAAATACACACGACTACGTATATGACGTCATGATCAATCTGTGAAATGGAATCAGAAACGCTAGTAGCGAAACACAGTTTTTGCATTCCGTTGTCAGGAAATGAAGTTTCTAGACAGATCCAAGGCGGTAGCCTTATTGTAAATCCTTTTATTTGTTTGATGTATTTTTCTTTTACTCATCTTTGAACTTATAGTTTGTTTCTGTGCGTGTTTTTGTTTGGCGGTGGTCCTCGAAAGAAATATAAAAAGATCGGACAGGGAAAGTAGCATTCAAGGTCAACCACAAAACACAGAAACAAACACGCAAACAGACAAACAAGAAGGCAAAAGCAATAATAAATGCAAACAACATCACAAACACAAAAGGGTTGACAATAGCTACATTTCCTGTTCGACTTTTACAGGCCCGTAGCCAGCCCTGAACGTTAACCCTAGGCGGGTCTGAGGACATGGTCCGCGGAAAAACTATTGATTTCTGCAAGTGATTCTGCATTTTAGTGCATTCCCAGGCCAGGTGTTCAATTTTAAGTTAAAACAAATATATTCAAGTCTATTTCAGTGGTTTTATTTGATATTCCATTAGCATTAATGGAATGCCTACTTCAATGTTTGGTACCTTCCAAAATTTGTTTTCATAGAGTTATATATAAAACGGCTTGTAACGACTACTCTAAAACTACTCGACAGAAACTTCACAGGAATGCTGATCTAGCTATCAGAACCTATCAGTAGAGCGTCAAGGTCATTGACCTCTTGTTTACATTTTGAACTGCTCGGTGTGCCATCTTAGCTACGGGCCTGTTTATATCTACATGATTGATAGGTATGTAACAAAAACAGATCTAAAAGTAGGTATTGTTTTATATATTATGCATTCTACAGCAAACCAACTATTCACACACCTTAGAAAAGTTTTTAGCTTTAAACAAAATGAGATAATGTGTTTTTCACAAAACATCTAACCTATAAATATTGTAAAGTAGTGACAGTATTGTTCGACTACCCTTTTGGAATGGTATATGTCTGAAGTGTTCACAGTATGAACCTGGTTTATATGTACATAGTCACTTTGTTCGTAATGTGGCAATTCTAGTTAAAGACAAACTCCTTTACTTCTCCAAGTGTATATTTTAGAAAAACACAAGGTAATACAAAATATAGAATGTGAAACATGGCATCTAACTACAATAACATAACTAATATATGATGCATCAAATAATACCTCAATAAAGTAGCTCACCCACAATGAAAAAAGTAGCGGATTTAACAGTGACGCTCACAAATCAAGACTTATTCGTGATTTACAAATAAAATTTCTAACATAAGTTTCAGATTGGAATTATTAGGTTGTTACTATCCATTTACCTCTAGAGAAAGGCAGGTGTTTGTAGCTATGGCATTTACAAACACAAGCCTTAAAAGGCTTTACCTCAATAAACAGTGTGGCACAGTGTATTTATTCCAACAAGAAGTTGTTTAAGAGAAATATATAGATACTAAACCAGAAAATCTAATTGACTCTAAGTATAATTCACATTGCTATGGTAGTCCCTCTATTTCGACAATATAAGCATCGATTCCAATACAGGATTTCACCATAGCATTGACGAATATATTAACAAATTCATATTAAACAGTATACTATATAATTACACTTTTATTATTCCTTATTCATCCGAAGCACTTCAGAACATTTTCCAGTGAGTCATATCCGAGACGTTGCGTTTTAGCATCATCTCGATTTTTTTCGAGACTGTTCAACAGTCCATTGCGAAAAAAAAACTCCATTTTCGGGACGCTTCCGGTTTAAAATTGTTTTTCAACATCCAATAACGATATAAGTGAAATGTTCAGGCGCAAGTGGTTCACATGCTCTTTTTTGTTTTCTTTTTACAAATATATGTCGAAACAAACTTATAATGTTTTATTGGAATTCCATTTTTAAACCCTGAACTGCGCTGTCAATTTCAAAATGTTGCATAAATGCCCATGGTAGCTACTCAGCATGTCTTGTAAGCGTAATGGTACTAGCGGTGTCGCTTTGAATATTATCATGTTCGTCTTCTAGCGCTTCTACATTAATAACATCCGGTTTTGATTCAGCGTGATAGTGACCATTGTCAAACACGGAGTTCGGGTAGGATATTTGGTTGGAACCGTATTCCTTTGCTCCTGTGAAAGTTGCAAATGGTCTTGGAATCTTAAATGAATACCTGCAATGTAACAGTGAAACAATTGAAAGTAAATAAACATTGTTTTTTTCATAATGCTTGTAGAAAGTTTTGTATATGGATTGGCTTACGGCAATATGGATATTAAACCTGTTTAGGCGCACAATCTCATATCAGTGTTCACTGCTGTAAGAAAATGCATTGGCCTTTTAAATCAGTAAAATGCAGTGTAACTAAAATATGACCTCTTTGACATAAGACATTTAACTGAAACGCTAACGGCAGCATACAATACAAAATGTTTTGTCTGTGCACAAAAAATTAACGATGACATATACATTTAGTGTTGAAAGATAAATATGTTCGCATAGTAATGTTTTAGAAAATGAAGAGCATGTTTTGGCATGTTTTGATGTGTAAAGGGCATGTTTTGATGTGTAAAGGGCATGTTTTGATGTGTAAAGGGCATGTTTTGATATGGCTTGTTTTGATGTGTAAAGGGCATTTTTTGATGTGTAAAGGGCATGTTTTGATGTGGCATGTTTTGATGTGTAAAGGGCATTTTTTGATGTGTAAAGGGCATGTTTTGATGTGTAAAGGGCTAATCTGCTTGTAGAATGCAACAGATATATATGAGCATTTTGATGCGTTAAGTAATCCCAGCAAATTAGTCATACACTCAAGTTGTGATCTAACTAGGATTATTGTCAAAAGCTGCTTCGGGATTTAAGCTCAACATCTTAATTTTAGATGCTTTTAAATTGCATGTACATAGATATAAAGTTCAAAGCGACTCATATATAATTAAGTTTTTGTTTTTAAACAAGAATGTATAACATAACTATCGTCACGTTGTTTTGCTCTTACATAGTGTTTATATGAGATTTGACGTCTCTAACGTTTTTTATACTACTTTTATCACGTATTTATGTTTCTATGTTCATTTGTATGTATAATTGGTGAGACGTTAATACAAGTTATTTTCTGTGGTATAACATAAATAAAGTTAAATAGATAATAATTTATGACCATTTAAGTAGTTCATTAAACAGTGTACGGTACCTTGATGTTTGTCCGTCAGTTGAAGCCGTCGATGAAGTATCCCTGATCGTTTGTCGCCGTCCTCTTCTGAAAGGCACATCTATATCATTGGTACGACTCGTAGTTACCATAGGTGAATAGTTGTATATTATAACAATAGTTCATGAATATCCGGTAAGGATCGGGAATTCCAGCACGAGGTGTATCGCTGTTTATTATAGGACCCGAGGCAAAGCAGTTATACCAGGTACTAGTATTGGAATTCCCCTACCTGAACCGGATAACCATGAGTCCACGGTTGAGTAATGTTCTTTCAACAATGAGGATAATAGTCCTATAGAATCCACAGCACCCATACAAAATGGTACCATATGTCCGTACTGTACTATACATAATGGTACCGTAGGTCCCTACTGTACTACACATAATAGTACCGTAGGTCCGTACTGTACAACACATTAAGAGCAAATTAAATATTCAATAAACAGGACAATACACAACACAAAGTGTGGTGTAGATATGAAACAGAACAATTCACAACACAAAGTGTGGTGTAGATATGAAACAGAACAATTCACAACACAAAGTGTGGTGTAGATATGAAACAGAACAATTCACAACACAAAGTGTGGTGTAGATATCAAACAGGACAATACACAACCCAAGTGTTGTGTATTCATGAAACAGGACAATACACAACCCAAAGTGTGGTGTAGATATGAAACAGGACAATACACAAAACAAAGTGTGGTGTAGATATCAAACAGGACAATACACAACCCAAAGTTGGTGTATATATGAAACAGGACAATTCACAACCCAAAGTGTGGTGTAGATATGAACAGGACAATACACAACACAAAGTGTGGTGTAGATGAAACCATTGACAAACTATTGTTGACAACGTTTTGTATGTTTTTACGCAACGTTGACGTCATGCAACGGTTGATTTTATTGACATCATTGTTGACTTGCGTAACTTCTATATTTTCGCATGGGTAAGATCAGATGTTACCCCATATATCTATCCTTATCTGGTTTGCAGGAGTGACCAACCCACCAATCATCATTGTTGCAGGAGTGGCCAACCCACCAATCATCATTGTTGAGTTATTAGATAAACAGAAGAGCACATCAGCAATTGAACTTTTAGACGATTACACCGTGTGTGTATAAATAGGAACACGAAGGTGTTTTAGTGCGACATTTGATAACGTTTAGTTATTCAATGTTACGTTCAAACTTTCAAACACTGGGAGCTCGATTGTAAGTTGTGATTGTCGATTCTTACGGATGCAGGAGGTATACAGTACTGGTTCTAAAAAGGTATAAGTGGTGGTTTGCCTACACAACTAAAAATCGAGCGTCATACACAGCCGAAAATGTGCTGGAAAATGACGGTCGACGCCAAACAAAACAAACAAACATCAAACATTGATGATTTGTTTTCCTGGCTTTACAGTCATAGTTTGTATAAGGTTTACACGGAATGTCCTACCTTTTAAATCGGATCAAAACAATTACACCTATCAGAATTCCTACAACAGCCACGAATCCTACACAGCCTCCAATTATCGCACCTTGTATTTTTCTGATTTCTGAAAAATTACAAACGCATCTATTCGTGTATATGTAAACTCAAAATATATGTTTGTGATACTGATTTGTTTGCAAAATAATAACTTCTTAAACAGGTTAGCTTGATCTACAATTACATGAGTAACTTAGCTTTTAAAGAAACTAACCCGCCAAAAAACGGCAAAATTGCACTACAATCGTATATCAAAACTCCATCCAGGTGTTCAGGTCATATAATAATGTATATGTGCCGATTAAAATAAAGGCTTATTAACGGGTTCTGAAAATAACCGTGATTGAATATGAGTAAAATGAATTATGAGTTGGTAACTTCTTAATTCGACGCTCCAGTTTGTGGGTACTTGGGGTTTGGCCTGGCTGGTCAACACCGTTTATATTGAGTGTATAGAGTTATATACATGTATGTACCCCGTCGTTAGTAGGTTTAGAAACGGTGTACATATGATGTAAAATTTGGCTTTTATTGGCGGGAAAATGACTTTAACATTTTAGTAGACTTTCAGGATTAAGACTAAATTAGTATATAGACGGTAGTTTACAGATATAGTCGTATGCTTTCACATTTTAATCACACATAAGTGTGAGTTTGTTAATATGATTCACACATAAATGAGAGTTTGTTAATATTAATCACACTAATGTCTCAGTTTGTTAATATTAATCACACATATGTGTGAGTTTGTTAATATTAATCACACATATGTGTGAGTTTGTTAATATAATGTACATAAGACCATGCAAGTAACAGACACCATGATATGTCATCAGATACCATCCTCACTAGTCACCAGGTACCATCCTCACTAGTCATCAGATACCATCCTCACTAGTCATCAGATACCATCCTCACTAGTTGACAACGACGGTACGAACATAAAAAACTTACTTGACTTCGCTTTGCTATAAATAGATGACGCCACTGTGTTCCGGGATTCATTTCTGCACAGTTCCGTCTCCCGTTTACCTGCAATAAAGTATGGATAATGTTTTGCACAACTTAAAATAGCACTCATTTTATTCCATAGCCGTACAGTATATGTATTGCATT
This sequence comes from Cyrtodaria siliqua, assembly GCA_037043455.1. Taxonomy (NCBI): domain Eukaryota; kingdom Metazoa; phylum Mollusca; class Bivalvia; order Adapedonta; family Hiatellidae; genus Cyrtodaria; species Cyrtodaria siliqua. The sequence goes on from JAWPHD010007695.1 coordinate 102,368, forward strand.
ATACAAAGTTTAGATAAAGGACATTGAAATAGTTTCTTTAAAACTAGACGGGTGTTTCATGCAACACGTGTCGCCTGCCATGTGCTTATTTCAGCAAGTTATGGGCTTGTACGGTTGCAGGTTAAAGTTTTATGAAAAGGAACATAACTCTGTCAAAAGGAAAGTCAGAGTTATTGGATATGTGTAACAACATTTCATCAGGTAAGATAATGTGTGTGATGTTCATAATCATTTGACAAATATCTTTCAAGTTATGGTCAAGGTTAAAGTGTGACAGACGACGACAACGGACGACGACGGACAACGGACAAAATGATCCCTATTGTTCGGGCGCTAGTTTCAGCAAAAGTTTTTCAGCATAACCATGAGCAAATGAATTAATATATATATAAAGTATATATCATTAGAACTGGAATTTTTAGTGGTAAATAAAAATACCTTACTTTTCAAAATCGGTTGAAAAAAATATATTTTACTACCAAAACACTTTTTCCAAGTAAATTCCTTGTTGCTGGGATTTCAGAAAATTATAAAATCTCAAATAACTTCAGTTCGCCCTAATATTTTGCTATAAAACTTTCAGAGTGTCTTAATTTACATTTATCCAACATATTAAAACCACTTTTGGATAGAAATTCTGAAAAACAAAATATTTTTCAAATGCTTGATGCCTCAACATTTTGCATTGAAAATGCCCTATCAGAAACAACTTTCGCATGTGAATTTTTTATTTCTCAACCGATTTGAAAGTTAATTTACCACTAAAAATGTCCGTTTCACTGATATACATCTTATTTAGGTACTAATTAAATTTTGTATTAAAAGGCCAAAAATCATCTTGCTGAAATAAGCGCCCCGAGCAATAAATTTCAGCCATGCTACGCAGGTTACACAAAAAGTGATGTAATTTTTCGTTACAGCAATTGTTATAATTACATTGTTTTGTAATTTTATAGAGATATGGCAATTCCAAATCAATAAATAACCGCTAAAGTATGTACCGTTTGAATATGAATTATTTCGGCATTGAATTATATCAGGGTATACTGCATATCTATCCTCGTAGTCAATGTCCCGAAATCCTTCCATACAACGACATCTTCCTTGCACACACGACTGTTCAAAGTCCATATAACATTCAGAAAAGAAACCACCATTACAAGTCTCTCCTTCCAGTGGAAATTCCACAAACCAGCTCTGTTTTAGTCTGCACCAACGCCCATTGTCGCTTCTTTCATAGTCATCTTCGCATTCACAGATTCCAGAGTCAGTGCACTGGCTAAACGGACCCTGACATATCCGTTCTACAGCGCATGCTTCACCGAGACCCGCCACTGAAAGAGAAATAGAAAATCTACAAAATTCACGCAACACAGTCGCCCACAAGCACGCATTTAAAACACACAACCACAAGGACAAGTCGCCGACAAACACGCATTTAAAACACACAACCACAAGGACAAGTCGCCCAGAAACACACATTTCAAACACACAACCACAAGGACAAGTCGCCCAGAAACACACATTTCAAACACACAACCACAAGGACAAGTCGCCCAGAAACACACATTTAAAACAAACAACCACAAGGACAAATAGAAGCAAATATCACACTGAAAAGGGTTGATAATATGGGTATCGTCAAAGTATGGTAAGTGACAGAACGGCTGCTGGGGTGGTAAACCAGTTTATAGGGTGCACAAAAACTCACTATTATCCTATTGTCATTTCATTTTAAAACAAAAATAAAGAAATCCCCGCCAAACTATGTCCCCCAAGAAGCTAGGCATAATAAAATAGACACTATAAGTAAAAAAACAAAGATTAGGTACGTTTCTAGTTATATTTACGGTAAAGGCGTAGCATTAGGTACATTATAATTCTAGCACGGATTACGTGCGTTTCCAGCATTATTTACGTACAAAGCGAAGTCTTGGGTACGCTAATCTATAATACGTACGTTTCCAGCAGTGTTTGCGGTCAAAGCGAAGTCTTAGGTACGCTAATATATAAAACGTACGTTTACAGCAGTGTTTACGGTCAAAGCGAAGTCTTAGGTACACTAATCTATAATACGTACGTTTCCAGCATTATTTACGGTCAAAGCGAAGTCTTAGGTACGCTTATCTATAATACGTACGTTTCCAGCATTGTTTCCGATCAAAGCGAAGTCTTAGGTACGCTAATCTATAATACGTACGTATCCAGCAGTGTTTACGGTCAAAGCGAAGTCTTAGGTACACTAATCTATAACATGTACTTTCCAGTAGTATTTACGTTCAAAGCGAAGTCTAAGGTACGCTAATCTATAATACGTACTTTCCAGCAGTGTTTACGGTCAAAGCGAAGTCTTAGGTACATTATTCTATAATATGTACTTTCCAGCAGTGTTTACCGTCAAAGCTAAGTCTTAGGTACGCTAATCTATAGTACGTACTTTCCAGCAGTGTTTACGGTCAAGCGAAGTCTAAGGTACGCTAATATATAATACGTTCTTTCCAGCAGTGTTTACGGTCAAAGCGAAGTCTTAGGTACGCTAATCTATAATACGTACGTTTCCAGCATTATGTACGGTCAAAGCGAAGTCTTAGGTACGCTTATCTATAATACGTACGTTTCCAGCATTATTTACGGTCAAAGCGAAGTCTTAGGTACACTAATCTATAGTACGTACTTTCCAGCAGTGTTTACGGTCAAAACGAAGTCTTAGGTACTAATCTATAATACGTACGTTTCCAGCATTGTTTACAGTCAAAGCGAAGTATTAGGTACACTAATCTATAGTACGTACTTTCCAGCAGTGTTTACGGTCAAAGCGAAGTCTTAGGTACTTATCTATAATACGTACGTTTCCAGCATTGTTTACGGTCAAAGCGAAGTCTTAGGTACACTAATCTATAATACGTACGTTTCCAGCATTGTTTACGGTCAAAGCGAAGTCTTAGGTACACTAATCTATAGTACGTACTTTCCAGCAGTGTTTACGGTCAAAGCGAAGTCTTAGGTACTAATCTATAATACGTACGTTTCCAGCATTGTTTCCGGTCAGGACTTGTGGCGTAGCCAAGCTTACAGCGACACCTCTCTTCTTGGCAATGATCCTTTTCACAATCTGCATACTCGGGGCATTGCTTCATAGCACAATTGTCGCCGATGATGACTGCATGAAATTGTAAAGAAGTTTTTCACAGTCAATATATATAATACGATTGTATTGCAATAGCACTTGTATATGATTACTAGTATACAATAATACTATTAAATTACAATCGTATTCCTTCATGTTTTTATAGTTCAATTTTAAAAAAACACATACATAAATTACACTTTGTTTTCCATATTTTACATTTTCAAATGTCATTGTTTGATGATTAAAAGAAAGAAACAATAGAAAGAAAATAAGATATAAATCAATATAACATATTACATTAATTGGCTAAAACTTTTGTATTTTGCTATTCATAATACGTATTGTAAATTTAAGACAATGAGGTTGTCATTGCTTTTACAAAAATGACTTCATGCATTTATAACTGTACTGTATAGACAACCTGTTTTATTGCAGTGTATTTTGTCTTCGTGAGCTATTAATTTTAGGCTCTTTGGAATATTTTCATAGAAGTTATCAATGTTATATAATATATGCGTGATTTTTAACTAAAGCCAGTACTAGTTTTAATAAAAACTGCTGTTCACCAGTTCAGCACCCCATTATGATGATGAGGAGGAGGAGGAGGAGGAGGAGGAGGAGGAGGAGGACGACGACGACGATGTCAAGAATGCTGAAATCTCTATAAATGAATTTCTATAAAAATGAATGTTTATTTATTAACTGATGTAAACCTACCATAAGGTATCGTTGTGGTTGGTATTTCGGTTGTTGTTGTCGATGTTATTAATTCTGAGCTTGGTTTGGTTGCTGTGGGCGAGGTTGTTAGTGGTGATGGAGTATTTGTTGGTGCTGGAGATTTTACTGTTGTTATTTTAGTTGTTACAGTTGATATTGTTATTGGTGTTGATGTTGTTATTTTACCTATTGATGTTGATGGTGTCGATGTTGTAATGGTTGTTCTGGTTGTTGATGTCGACGGTGTTATTGTTGTTGTAGTTGGCTTGGTTATTGTCGTTGTTACTACTGTTGTTGTTGGTGGAGTGGCTGTAGTCGTCGTTGTAGATATGGACGGTGTTGATGTTGGCGTTGGTATTGTTGTTGATGTTGTTTGGGTTGTTGATGTCGACGGTGTTACTGTTGTTGTTGTTGTTGGTTTGGTTGTTGTCGTTAATATTGTTGTTGTCGACGGAGTGTTTGTTGTCGTCGTTGTAGATTTAACGGTTGTAGATGTGGATGGTGTTGATGTTGTTGTGGTTGTTGATGTTGGCGGTATTACTGTTGTTGTTGGTTTGGTTGTTGTCGTTAATATTGTTGTTGTCGAAGGAGTGTTTGTTGTCGTCGATGTAGATTTAACGGTTGTAGATGTGGATGGTGTTGATGTTGTTGTGGTTGTTGATGTCGACGGTATTACTGTTGTTGTTGGTTTGGTTGTTGTCGTTAATAATGTCGTTGTCGATGGAATGGCCGTTGTCGTCGTTGTAGATTTAACAGTAGTAGATGTTGTTGGTATTGTTGTTGTTGTGGTGGTGGTTGATACAGTGGAAGACGTTGTTAAAGTAGATGTTGAAGTCGTTGTTGTCGACGAGGGTGGTGAATTCGTTGTCGTTGTACGAGAAACTGCATTTAGAAAAGTGTAGAAATAAAATTGTTAGATGTTTCAACGTTATATTCGATGCGTTAATTATATGTGACAATGACACAAATAAAAATGCATCGACAAGAAACTTCCCTCTCTACATTCTGACACCGCTTCCAGTACTCATATTACTTATATCAGTGGTGATGGATATAAAGCATGGATGTCTTCAAGTCGGTAAAAAAAAAGCAAAACTTCTTATATTCTAAATACAAATAACTGTGTACAATGTCAGTTTGAGACCAGACAGTTACTGATTCACAAATGCATACTTAGTGTGAGGTGTGCTAAGTTAATGATCGTGATCTCCATTTAAATATAAGTGAACAAGCAAAAACATATAAAAAGGAAGGACAATACTATGATAACAGTGTGTTGAGATGGATTTATTAGTGCAACAAATATAAAAAATGAAAATAATACATAGGGAACATACCTTCTGGAGGACACTCTGGTCCAGTTGTGTTGACGGGAACTCCTTAAAACATAACAAATATACGGTTAAAATATGGTTTATGTGTGTCTTGACTAACGTTAGTTTCCCTTTTAAAAAATAGCAATCTGAACAAATAAGTGAACAAATAGCAAAGTTATTTTAATGGAAAATGCCACTCGAAAATGCGGTCTTGTACATATCGTATTATTTAATTAGTAGTTTATTTCTATGTTAGTCGTATTAGCCTTCTAAATCCATTTGCATGCATAATGTCTAAAATGTATCAGTTTTAAATCAGTTAAAAGTATCTTACCTAATTGATATCCAGCTGGCCTACAGCGTTCATATTTATACGGATGGGCTGCAATTTCATCTACGGTCGCGGGTTTGTATTGCTCAGGACAGGAACAACGAGCATCTTGGCATTCCAGATCAAAGGCACATTTCATTTTAATACCGTCACAATCCTCGCCCAGGTCTGCCGTAGTAGCGTTATCAAACTGATTTGGAACGCATCTTGACGTCTTCTGTGATTGTCTGTAGCCGTCTAAACATCTACAGACGCTGTTGTCACATTTGCTAAATGGACCCTTGCATCTAGTGCTATCATTACACGGTGAACTAAGATCGGCCCCTGATAAGATGAAAATGATAAGAAGCCGTATGATTATAGCAACTTTGTGTTAAATAACAAAAGAAGATATAACACTCGAACAGGAAAAGTAGCATTCAAGGACGACAGTCAACCACAAACACAAACAGAAACAAAGAACAGCTTTAAAGATACCAAAAGGCAAAATCAGACATCACAAACACAAAATGGTTGACAATAGGGCTACCGCCTTTGAACGGTCAGTGGCAAAAAAAATAAATAAAGATATTCCCGCCAGGTTATAATCTCTAACAAACAAGGCAGCATTACTAGGCACATTAATGACCATTTGTACATATAATATTAAAAAAGCATAGACAGCCACAAAGTCAGTCACTGACTTGGCAGAAGCCAGAGCAACAAGAGAATAAACCGTTAAGGGTACGACAAGACACGATTGCAGACAAACATCAAACGCGACCGTCCTATAAGGATTTAAGTAGACGTCATCATCAAAGAGAAAAACATAGTGGCGAACTGTAAATGGGTCCACCTATATAAACATGCAGTGCGTTGCAAAATGATAGGGTCATAACCTCTTTTGATAAACTTTTTAACAAGTTTAATAAAGATCATATGAAAGTGATTATGACCAAAGATCTTACGAAATTTGTAAATCACATCATCATATAAGTCAGGTTGTGATAGTCCTTGTCGAAGAAGAGTTCTTAAATTACTTTTATATATTAAAGTCCTCAACACGACTACGAGCTCTAGAGAAACGATTAAGATGAAACATAGATCCCATAAGAAGTAGCTCGGGGAACATCTCCATCTAGATGGGTAAAATTAACAATATCAAAATTAAAATCATCTCTCTTGCCATAGATTTTACTAATCATTTCACCATTTTTAATAGAGAGATGTAAATCAAGAAAAGAAGCGACAATATCAGACATGTTAGCTTTGTTGTGTTGAAGTTCTTTAGGATAGATATTATCAACCATAGTAGAAAAGAAAGGATTGTCAATGTCCAATATGTCATCTAAATACCGAGAGGTGTCATTAAAGGCTTCGATTACATCTGCCTGAGTATCGGATGGAAGACTCAACACGAAATCTATTTCATAGCAATACAAGAAAAATCTGCGACACCCATAGGGATACCAACAATTTGTCTTTAAACAGTAGTTCCATACCTGACGAAAACATTATCCAATAGGAAAATGAATGCTTCACAAACTTCTTGGAAAGTCCATATGGTGTAATTGTCTAAACTGTCACTAGTAAAAAAAAAAGCTTTAATATTGTTACAGATCAAAAAATGTAGTTTTTTCTCTAGCGAAAGTTTTTTTGAATAAGAGCAATAAGCTTGTCTTTGATATGGCGATGTAGTAAGGTTGTATATAGTGTAGAGAAGTCATAAGTATACGACGGCCCATTTGACTAACTTTTATTTCACTTCATAATTCCTACCTGCGAATTCCGAACTGAATTCCGAATTCTGAATTCCGAATTCCGAATTATGTACATCTTTTAAATATTGGTTACTGTACATTGGAAACCCCAGGGGTCGTGGGTTCAAATCTCACAGGATTTTTTTTTCTTTTTATGCCCCCCGAAATGCCACCCAAAGGGTGGCATATAGTAGTCATTTAATGCCCCCGAAGGGTGGCATATAGTAGTCACACTGTCAGTCAGTCAGTCCGTCCGTCCGTCCGTCCGTCAGTGCGTTTGTCCTTACTATCTTGTCTTGAATTTGAGACCTATACCTTCAAAAAAACATTAAACAGTACACAAGGGCTGACGCGTCGCCATCGCCGTCACCACCCTGCCGGAAACGTGATTTAAAGGAAAACATTTCAAGACGTACGGACGGACAATGTCATCCTTTGAAATAAAAGTTAGTCAAATAAAATAATAACGTACGTCGTGAAATGTTTTCAGAATTCGGAATTATGAAGTGAATTAAAAGTTAGTCAAATGGGTCGTCTTGAGTACTTATAGATGAAACTTGACGTTTATTGCAAAGATCAAGAACGTCTCCTGAATTTTAATAGACCAAAATAAATTAATCCAGAGTTTTTATACGTTTTAGCACAATATTGTTTAACGTGATCTTAACGGCAGAACGACAAGAGGTTTGGAGATGTTTGTGGTGGTGCAGGCACTAGAATTAGAAATAAAGCGAGCTTAATACGGATTTTTATGTAATTTAGGAATCCAGTACTTAGTTGGCAGTTTGATTTGCTTTTCGTCTACCCCAGCCTTAAAAGTAGTGCACCGAGTGATATGTGTGGAAACAATATCATCCTCAGTAGATTGAACTGAAGTATACAAATTAGTGCTACTGAGTTCCAGAGACAAACATTGACGTAATTGTAATGTAGGCGTCAGACAATAATTATATTATTAGTTGCTTTATCAGCAGGAACTAAAACAAATGTATTACGAAATTTTTGAATTCCCGATTTTAATTTACGAAACGAAACTAAGTCTCGGAGGAAGTAAAGAGGGGTTAGCATTATAAAAGTTAATACGTGTATCTATAATTTTAAAAATTGACTTTTTCCAAGTAGAAAGAGAGTTTGGGTCCGCATGTTCTCTACGACAATTCGTACTTGATGGTTTAAAGAAAAAACATATTAAATGATTATAAATTACATATAACATGGTTGTGTATGTTTATTATATGTACGTGTGTGCCGTGGTAGGGTTCCAATTATTTTTCATATAGGTAAATGGAAAACTATATTGATTATGCATACCAAGACTATTATATAAAAAGTGTACTATTTTATGAGTTTTGATCTGGGTACACTATATGTAATATAATATTTCCTGAATACCGGATCCCTTACACAAAAAGAGAGAAAAGTAACAGTCTCTTAAAATCCGACAGCAACAAAAGAAGATACATAAAGTTATACACAAACAAATATTTTTTAATATAATTGTAACTATAAACTACTTTTATAAAGAGCTAACGTCATTTGAGCATCAACGATAAAAAAACGAGTTTACCCCCTACCAGAATGTGGAGGTGTTTTATTTTACTGATCACTGATTGGTCAAATTATTATGATGATATCATGTGAAAGCTATGAATTACTGACCTGGCAAGCATCGTAATTCGTCTGTAGACGGCAGCATATTGTTCTGACATAAGCACAGTCTTCCATCACATCCGCGAAATATGCACTCAGACCCACTGGGACATTCGCTGTTTAAAGTTTCACATTTGTCGAATAGTTTTAGTCGAGCTGCATGCAAAATTACAAACAAAATTATTTGACGAGATTTTTAACTTTTCAAACACGTACACACTAAGTTAGAAAGCTTACCTGGAGCTTTCGTCCTAGTACTTCTTCGGCAGCCTCATGTTAGCTCTACTGTCCTTGAATTCACCAACTCTCTTGGGAATATTCTTAGACTTAAAGGGACACACGGCAATCTTTATTTTTTAAAAACTCGCGGCGTCCTGCTAGTTTTTCCGCATAACTTGCGTTTGTTCAATCATTAATATTAATTATAAGAATAGCATTAAGCAATTTGTTTTTGCATATTATTATTTTTTGATATTAGTGCACCAATAACATATTAAAACTTTTAGTATAATACTACGAAATAGTGAATTCGTCAAATTTTATTTATTTAAATGTAACCAGGGTAAAAGTAAAAATGATACTGGCTAAATAAATCGAGACACCCATATCAAACACTTCAAGATTGCCGTGTGTCCCTTTAAGCCAAAGTATGATTTCAATAACATATATACTCGGTAAAAAAAGTTTTGGACCAATGTATATAAAGTCATATAAAAATAAAACTGGTGGACAGAATTTAAGCATCTTTTTTTAGTAACCAAGGTCTACCCTACCCGGTTAATTTTTGTACCAGAAACATTAAATTCCAAACATGATTTGATTTTAAAAAAAATATCGAGACCACACAAAGGGTCTGTAAAACATGTTGAAAAGTCCATAAAAAGTAACAGTTACGGACACATTCGAGTAACCAATAAAAAGATTATTATTTTTTCGCGAACTTTCATTGTAAACGATAATTATTCTTGATTGTTGATCTATTGTGAATTATGAACTGAGATAATAAGGGTTATGGTCGAAGGTCATGGTTCAGCGATCATTGTACGGGTTCGAACACTGCCATGGTCCAAAACTTTTTTTACAGAGTATATGTTAATACGTTTAAACTCCAAACATTCATAACAAGCTGCTATGTGTACATATAATAAATACTAATAAATAGCAACACTTCATACGACTGTTTATTTTTTGAAGGTCATTGGAATATTTGTGAATGAAATTTGAGTACTTTAACTCAAGTCTAAGAATATTTTGAAGAATTGTTGGTGAATTCCAGGCCAGCTGGTGAGGGATTCGTGAGCGATGTTAACATCTTTTCCCAGTCTCACTAATCCGTCGAGCGGTGTTGATGACCAGTAGAGTTAACATCAGTCTGCTGAAGAATCATAAGTACTAGGACGAAAGCTTCAGGTTAGCTTTCTAACTTATTGTTCATGTGTTTGAAAATTTAAAATGTTCATCAAATAATGAATAATACTACACAGTTAAATTTTCACCAAAATACAAATATAATTATTTTATTTTACTTTTGTTTTTATATCTGTTTCTAATTTAATGTATCTGAATTTGTGACATAGTGACACATGGCATACAGTTGTGTGCTTAGGAGATCTAGAGTTAAACGCTTAAGTGATGACATTAACATGGAGATAGGTGACATATACTAAAGGAAAAAAGAAACGCAACTCGGGAATTTCCGCTATATATTGTATGTATACTATGCCGCTGTTAATCAACTGGTACATGTCTGCATTAGACTTTTTCTTTCGGAAAATGACTAAAACAACAAATAACATATCAACATTACCGCTTCAAAGTTTCATTATTGATAGAATATGCGTTTGGCTCAAGCAGGTGAGCAACCTTAGAATGTAAAATTGTGCAATATCTTTACATTAAATACAGTACTGAAATGATTCAAGTTTTCAAAGCGAAAGTGTACTGTTTTTAAAAATTCTACAGCAGCCAAATTTAGTCCTTTCTCTAACTAGCTGCAAAACTTTTTTTACAGAACACCTTGGGATTTTTCTCTGAAACATTACATGGAATTAAGTGTGCAGTATATTCATTTTATAGCGGAAATTCCCGAGTTGTGTTTCTATATATGAATAGAAAGGATATACACTCAAGAGATATGAAAACGCAACACGGGAATTTCCGCTATAATTTGTATATACTGCACACTTAATTGCACATAATATTCCAAAGAAATCCCAAGATGTTTTTTTAAAAATAAGTTGCAGTTACTAGAGAAAGGACACAACTGTGATGTTGTAGACGTTTTAATCACACTACACTTTGTAACAAGAACTTCATCAATGTTGAAGTTGCTCTTCGAAAAACTGAGCTAGTTCAGTACTGTATTTAACGTAAATAGTTTGCAAAATTTTGCATCCTAAGTTTGCTCACATGATTGACCCAAACGCGTACTCTGTGAATAATGAAACATTGCAGGAATACTATTTGCTGTATTATTTGTTGTTTTAGTATTTTTTCCAAAAGGAAAGGTCTTACGTAGCCATGTACCATTCGATTAAAAGCAGCATATTGTACATACAATGTATAGCGGAAATTCCCGTGTTGCGTTTTCATATCACTGGAGTGTACAGTTGATAGATTTTTACTTTATTGTGTGAAAACGCCTAAGCTTCAAATGGTGATAGAGATCAGTTTTCAAATGTTTGTGTTCCTAAAACGGTTTACCAGATATGTTTTATCTTTAAATCCTATAGGTTGCTTTGCATGTGTCGCATATTTAACAGTAATCGTTTGAAAGAGACCTTGACTAGCATTTATAAGGTTTAAAGAAGAAAAGCTACTGAACAAATACATTGTACTCCAGGTAATGACTAAGTACGTATCGATTAACCAATAAAATGAAAAGAATGATGATGCGAATTCTGCTGCCGCTGCTGACGACAACGACGACGACGACGATGATGATGATGATGATGATGATGATGATGATGATCAGATTGATTTCTCTGATATCAATTAAAACTCAGAACCTTAGGAAGAGATAGTATCAGCTTTTAACAACTTAAGTAATATGTTCTGCCATGTTCTGTTTATTATAAAACTTGTTTAAACATTCCAAAGATTTGATGTTATCATTCACTTATATCGGAGTCATATAAGATAATGCTTGCATTCCATCAATTCCATGTAAATGTATAATTTTTCTGTTAATAAACAGAATGATGATATCAGTGAACCTGGCAATTATCGTGGCATCACAATTATCAACTGTTTTGGGTAAATTGTTTACTACTTGTTTATATACTGAAAGGAAACAGGAATTTCCGCTATATATTGTATGTACACTATGCTGCTGTTAATCGAATGGTACTTGGCTAGGTAAGACCTTTCCTTTCGGAAAAAAACTAAAACAACACGTAACACAGCAAATAGTATTCCTGTAAAGTTTCATTATTGAAAGAGTACGCGTTTTGCTCAAGTATGTGAGCAAACTTAGGATGCAAAATTTTGCAAACTCTTTACGAACGTGTACAGTGATTAAAACGTCTACAACGTCACAGTTGTGTCCTTTCTCTAACTAACTGCAACTTTTTTTTTACAAAACATCTTGGGATATATGGAATTAAGTGTGCAGCATATACAATATATAGCGGAAATTCCCGTGTCACGTTTCTTTTTCCTTTCAGTATATAACCGACTAAATCAGTAATTAGAACATTCGATGTTTAAAAAACATCTGGTTTCACGATCTAGCAATATAGATTAAATATTTTTTGATTTTAAAATGCTGATTGTCATTATTTGAAACTTATTTATTTTTGAAATCGATTATAACGAATGCGCTCTGAACTTATTTTGATCGCCCTCGATGTCTTCCTGGGTAGAACCAGTACTAAGCAAATACAGATAAAGAGTCTTGCTCAAGGACACAACACATATGGTTATGGCGGGGATCGAACCCAAGGCTTTTCGATCATGGGTCCAACGCTCTACCACTAGATTACAACTGACATTTAATCTCCATAAAAAAGTTTTTTGTTCTTTTATAGATTACCGTAAAAAGTAGATACACTTGTCGACCAGGAAATGTGGCATTCATCCAAACACGCATCCAAAATAAACTACAATTACATGGATAAATAGACACAAAATGCCTTGCATACCGGATATAGTTATCCGCGTTTTACATGGGTGGTGGAAATCCCGACCTTACACATGGGATAAGATAAAAGTCACGAGCTGATATCAAAATGACAGTTGCATGACGTCATTGTGTAAATAAACATGCAAAATGGTAGTTGTTGGCGACGCCAACGCGCAGATTATAAATGATAATACCTCTGGTTGGAATTCCCGATCTTCACCGGATACCCATGAAATATTCTTATAATACGACCCCACAAAAGGGATGACATCATGGGTACCATCTTGGAAAAGTCAGTGACAAAACAAAAGGCCGCTGATGGTTAAAACACGCATTTCAAACAATCAACAACTACAAAGAAAACACCTTAGAAGCAAACTGCGTGACACCACAAATATTGAAGTGTTGACAACAAGTGTACCGTTTTGAAACGGTCAGAAACAAAAAGGCGTTTTAATGGTGTTTACAATGTACTTGGTATTGATGGTGCGAATATGTATTGTCGCTTTATAATAAAGCAACATATTGCGTAAGATCAAGTTAAGGCTTGAAACGTTGTTTTTTGTTTTGTTTTTGTTTCTTTTGTTTCTTTCCTATTTGTTCATAACCTATACAAGTGAAAGTCAAGGCGAAAACTTGTTACAAATATTATTTTCTATTTTTCTGATTAATTTATTACAGTATACGATGCATGAACTTGTAATTATGTATAGGCTTGACCTTAATGCTCTCTGTTTGATTTGTAGTTGCACTTCTGTTTGTGTCCGTTATTACTCTTGCTCAGTTGGGCCCAGATTCTGAGATTCTGAACAAAAACTTAAAAATGTAAACAGTTTGTTGAGAGGTTCACTTCGATCTCTGAGAAGGACTTTCACTGTTGTTGTTTTAGTTTGCTTTTTGTTTGTTGTTTTTGTTATTTTTATTATTTATTTCTTGTAGTTGTTGTTGTTTTTGGAGGTGCGGGATTATAGTTATCTATTTCAATAGCACGTTCGACATGTTTACTAAACAGTTTTTGATAATCACTGCACCTTACGTCACAAATTCCGTATTTAATCCGCTACTGGTGTGTCGTGGTCAACACTTGGATGTTATCTTAATGGTCAATTACTGTGATCTTCAAAGTTAATCTTCATGTTATGACATTAGCTATATGAACAGGCACACATACACATATATATCGGTTGTTTGCCTTTAGTATATGGAATCGCTGGAATTAATTGATAATGTCTATATATACATGCATATTAAGAACAGCACATCAGTGGTGTTCTCATTTAAAGGCGATAAATATAAGATTGAAAGACTGAACGCCGCGCATTTGTCACGGTCTGTAATAACAGGGATTATGATGGCTTTTTTTCTTTTGTTTTTTTCTTTTGTTTTTTTGCACAATTATATAAAAAATAAAAACAAAAGTTCAGCACCAAATCACACATTATGTGTGTTTCCTTAATAGAGTACAAATGAGAGAGAGAGAGAGAGAGAGAGAGAGAGAGAGAGAGAGAGAGAGAGAAGAATGTCGATCTAATCAATACATATATATTCGATATATATTATATATGTTCGATTCGATTTGATGACAAGACTTCAGAATCGTTACAGACCTCGACAAGATAAGTTGCACAGAGCAATGACGATCTAGTCAAACTAGATCACAAAAACAATAGAGTTCAGATCTTATCAAAAACTGGCCATATAGACCATGCTTCTTCGAATTGTTTCCCTATTACTGTTTAATACTGATACTGATATGGATTGGCAATAGAATCTCGGGTCCATTTTATTTAAAAATCACCCAGATGCAAAGGAACACTTTTCGGTTTGGTTCGCTTTGAACATTTGTCATTTTTATTTCACTTGTGCCGTCCGCCAGTTCAAGCTGGCATAATCCAAAAAAAAAGACGAGGATAGTAATCACCTTCTGTGATTGTTCTATTATTAATTTAACATGTATTTATATAATTGTTTATTTTTGTTGTTGTTGTTGTTGTTGTTGTTTATAATTAAATTAATATTCATCGTGTTGCTGTATAATGGGTGGTTTGTTGTTGTTTATGCGTATTTATGCGTATTTATACATGTAATTATTGCGAAATCTGGTGCTAAGGGTGCCTGTGTGATTGAATTGACTAATTATATCCATGACTGAAAAGATTAATTCAATTATACCCTATTCCGCCACTTTGTTGTATAAGTTTGAATGAATAATTTCCGTAGATACTTTTGCTGTTGTTTTTATCATTATATAAACATACGTACCCCTTATTTCTATTGCAGATACTAGCACCAACACACAGTACGCTAACCACTGTAGCCCCATGGTTCACGAAATCTAGTTTTCTTTGATTGGTTGTAGACCCCTTCTTGATAACCCCTTCTTGATATCGCAGAGAAAGTTTTTTTCCTAAAGTCATACATTTCATAATTTAATATAGTGTTAACATATATTAACTTAATATATTAATTTTATAAAATATTTCGACGTATAAAAGTATGTTTGTATTGTTTTGTCACGTGATTCACCTGTATAAGTACAATAAAAACAAAACAGTAACTGACCTCATATTAAAAAAAACGGTAACTGACCTCATATTAAAAAAAACGGTAACTGACCTCATATTAAAAACAAATGGTAACTGACCTCATTGGGAAAACTAACTAATTAATTAAAGTTAAAAACAAAAGTAAAATAATAGTATTCTTTAAGCTTTATAATTTTAATATTGGCTTACTTGAAATGTTATTCTTTACACGTACTCACCAGATTAATAAATATTAAATTTCCGCCATCAGTCAAGTTAAATATCCGAGATGCAGGACAATCCACTAGAAAGCAAAACACATTAAATCCACTGATGGGTCTTTATTTACATTTAAATCATTTTAAAAATAACTTTAAATTGAAACAACATCGCTCAATGCAGCAATTATCGTTACTGTTTTTACAAACATTTCCAACTAAAACATCTTTTGAAATTGCATCAATTACCTCATTACAGAAAACAAAACCATCAACTACCTTAAACTTTCAACTGGTCCGTAATCTAGGTCTTGCTTAAGGTCCCGACTAGAGCATTTATGTGAAGTGTAGGCCTGAATATAGTACGGATATATCGAGCAGCATACTGTATCATGTATGTAGATGTACAACTCAGTTAACAAATGCATATTTGTCTTACCTTTTAAACAGTTCGTTTATTGGTTGTTTTACTGTTCACAACAATGTAAAATATCAGGCTAAACGTTAATACCACATACGCCAGAGCAGGGAGCGTGTGTAGAGTTCCAACATGCTTTCTCAAGAACAATATTAAGAACAAAATCGAGTCTATATATACGTCTTTTCTCGTATGCGGTGGATTTGTTGTTTGACTTTCCTTGCAAGACCCTTTTTTAAGTCTATATAACATAACATAACATAATTTATCGTTTATATCTCTTTCATCCCACATATGCACACATTAAAAATGTAATTTTAATTATGCATAAATTCGTAGTTCTATTTTATCAATATCAACAACTTGAACGTAATATGATATTTTTTGTGATTCATTCAGCTATAGATGAAAAATAACTGCATACAAAGATGGGAATTTGTCTGCATTCACACATTCACCACATCCACATGTAAGTAGTATTTTGATAAAAAAATAAACACGAAGTAGTTTAACCGACACTCACATTAAAAAGAACATATCAATATTTTATTTCAAAATGTACGCCTCCTGCCGATATAACTAACCAGACACAATACATAGTATTTGTACAAAACACACTTTCAGCAAGTTTTGACATAGGACAACACCTAATCAGCAGAAGTTGACTTTAAAGTAACCAGAAATGCTTAAAATGTATATACTTACTCTGCACCAGCCTCTTTTTTTCCCCTTTTTTTCGCAATGATATCAAACATATCTGGCAACACAATACATACTTGTATCCGTAGTTAGAGAACATTTTATAATAAAATATATATGTACCTCGGTTTCTTAGCCAATACTTAATTATAGGATGTAATGCTCTTCATAGGATTGGCAATATCTACAGAACATTAACGAAATTCGTCCTCAGTTACATATATTGCCTATCTCAAGATGGGACCGAGCTGTTGCCGGGGGATCACGGGTTCAATCCTCATCGGCACCGCTGGATTTCTTCGGGTTGTCCTTAGGCAAGAAATTTTCATTAGCATCGTCCGTCGAAATGAAGACATAAGACCCGAGCAGTCCGGCGTATCGACTCTTTAAAAAAAACACAGAAATCTCTCAACCATAGTAAGTATGGAGGGTACGGTTCTCTGTGGCGGTTAAAAATAAACATAAAGTTATATGGACCTGATTTGCGTAGGAACATAATGGTACAATATAGATGTAAGTGTGTGTTTGAAGTTTAAATACTTTAGAGCTTTTGGTATGTGAGTAATTAACTTAATAAAACAAGAGGACCAAGATGGCCCTAAATCGATCACCTGAGTACTGGCCCATTACCGAACTTCTTCGAAATCTTATGGTCATGTACAATCTGTGCAAGTTTGGTTAAGATTGTTCAAGAAATGTTGCCCTCTGTTGTCGTTAACAACATTGTTTATAAATATACGGACAAAATTTGGTAAAGATCAAATACAAAATGAAGGTGCTATAATGTAACCCCTTGGGCAGGGGCCAAATGTGTGACCCCAGGGCTACATGTAATATATGGTTTCAGAGAAGAAGATTTTTAAGTTTTTCCCCTATACAAGTCTATGTAAAACATGTGAACCCCTGGGGGCATGGTCAAATGTGACCCCAGGGTCACCATTTGAATAAACTTGGTAAAGGACCATAAGCTCATAGTACATGCAAAATATTAATTCTCTGGCTCTTGTAGTTTCAGAGAAGAAGATTTTTTAATTTTTCTACTATATAAATCTATGTAAAACTGTGACTCCAGGGACAGGGCCAAATTGGACCCCAGGGCCACCATTTGAACAAACTTGGTTAGCGGGACCATACGCAAATTCTCACCATAACCATTAAGGACCATAGCAAATGCAATATATTAAACCTCTGGCTCTTGCAGTTTCAGAGAAGATTTTTTTTAAAAGTGTTTCCCTATACAAGTCTATGTAAAAACATGTGACCGCTCTGGAGCGGGGCCGCAAATGTGACCCCAGGGTCACCATTTAAACAAACTTGGTAAAGGACCATACGATTATAGTAAATACAAAATATTAAACCTCTGGCTCTTGTAGTTTCAGGAGAAGATTTTTGTTTTCCTATGTAAAACTGTCACGCCTGGGACGGTGCTAAATTTGACCCCAGGGTCACCATTTGAACAAACTTGGGAGAGGACCATTATCTGATGCTACGTGTAAACATATGAGAGCTCTGTGCCCTGCGGTTTTAGAAAATAGAGATGTTTTTTAAGTCTTTTTCCTATATAAGTCTATGAAGAAACATGCAAAATCTCAATATACAAACTTCGAACTCCCAGGGCACGGGCATTTTTGGATTCTGGGGACTTTATTTGAGACGATACTTGATAGTCCTAGGCATTGGCGATCATTTTAAAAGAAAAACTGTAGAAATATGTCCCAGCGGTTCTTGAGAAGAATATTGTTTAAGGTTTCATCTATATATGGTTAATGGCGGCCATCTTGGATTCTGCGCTGACCTTATTGTAACAAATCTAAAAACCATTAATCTAAGGATCATCCGTATGAAGAGTTTGATTAAAATTGGCCAAGCGGTTTCTGAGGAGAAGTCGTTTGAAGTAAAAGTTAACGACGACGGGACGAATAGTGATCCTCATAGAAAAAATACTTTTAATATAAATTAACAAAGTGTATAAAAGTAAGTCAGTGTCATTTATATTGACCTAGTATTGACCTAATGTGGGTAGTGAATATGACTGCTTTCATACAGATGTAAGTGTGTATGAAATTTGGAAACTGTATGGCTTTTGTATGAAACTTAGTTAATAAAAACTTGAAATGTAAAACTTCAATGCAAAATAACAAAGTGCCAAAGGTAGGTCAAGTAATTCATAATTGACCCACTTTTCATTGAAACATATCGCTGTCATGTAATATTTGTAAAGTTTGAAAGCTCTAAGGCATCTGGTGTTGGAGAAATGGACTTAACAAAAGACTTTGATGTAAAAACGTTGAATGAAAAACTTTGATGTAAATTAACAAAGTGTAAAAAGTAGGTCAGGTCATTTATATTGACCTGATTCGGGTAGGAACAGATATTGCTGCCATAAAGATGTAAGTGTGTATGAAGTTTGAAAACTGTACGGATTTTGGTATCTGAGAATTGACTTAATAAAAAACTTGAATGGTAAAATGGGACGCGCGTACGGACGCGTAAAAATGGACGGACGTACGGACTTTCTTGCATACCGGACTAGGATAGTCCGTCATTTTACCGGGGCTAGATATGTCCATCTCACCCCTAGGGTCGAGACAAAATTCGACTGCAAAATTCACGCGCGCACACAACATCCGGTATGCAGGAAAACATGCAAAACGTTAGTAGATGGCGTCGTCAACGCACAACATGTCTCTGATAGATGGCAAGAAAAGATATCTTACATGGGTGTATTCGGTTCAGATAAGGACTTCACAACCCTCGGTATCTTAAATCGGGTTGGAAATTCCCTATCTTCACCGCGATACCCATGAAAGATTCTATATTCCATCCCCCATGTAAAACGCGGATAAGCCTTGTTGGACCCTCATTGTTCATAGAATGCATTCTTCACAAGTGTGAAAATGAGCGTAGAATCCGGCCGCATTCTTCTACAGGATTCGAACGCATTTTTCACATTACCTGCGTAATTTGAGTTTACCATCTATTTATCATGCACCCATAAAAACGCATTTTTCCACTCGCGTGAAAATACCCTAAAAAGATGACAAAATGTAGCCAAAACTCATGTTTTTCACATGAATTTCAATTAATAGCTATTTTCCTGAAGTTATGGAGATAGGAAGCAAAAAGTAAACTTTAATGTGATAAAATTTAACAATAAAATAGATACCTTCCCGTCCATCCTCTTTCCGTCCGTCCCTTTCGTCTGTCTGTCTGGTCTGTCTCGTCCGTCCGTCCGTCTGTCCGTTGGTCCGTTTGGGATTCTCAAAATATATATACCCTCGGAGTCAGTAGGTTTATAAACGGTGTACAATATGTTGTAAAATGTGGCTGTTGTTGGCGGAATAGCTACTTTAACTACCCTAAGTACTGTCGGTACCTTTAACTGATTGTCGGGCGTCGTCATTATCTATATATTCAGTTTTTTTTCGTCTGAGCGTCACGTCTTGTCGGTACCTTAACTGGATGTGGCGTCGTCATTATCTAATACTATCTCTGTGTTTCTCGTGGGTGCGCGTACCTAACTGGGCTGTGGCGTGTCACACCTTATCTATACATTCAGTTTTCTTCGATCCTGAGCCGTCCCGTCTTGCCGGTACCTTTAACCTGATGGGTCGCTAAATTTATCTTTGTATTCCGTTTAGTCGATGAGGATTGTTACGTCTTGCGGTAGAGTAATAGGATGTGGCGCGTTCATTATCTATATATTCAGTTTTCTCTCGTCCTGACGCGTCACGTCTTGCCGGTACGGTACCTTTAACTGTGTGGCGTGTCATCTTTCTATTTAATAGTCTGTACTTGGATCGAGAGGCGTCACGTCATGCCGGTACCTTTAGTCACTGATCGTATGTGCGCGTCGTCACTCAGCTTCATCGTGAGCTATTCAGTCTTGGAGGTCACGAGCAGTCTCTTAACTGACTTGCTGGCACGTGTATTATCTATATATTCAGTTTTCTGCGATCTGAGCGTCCACGTCTTCGCACACGGTGGTAACCACTTTATGTTGTGGGGTACCCGTCATTATACTATATATTCAGTTAGTGTATGTAGGTCGTCTTGAGGCGTTCACGATCGCCTGGCGTCGAACCTCTATCTATATTATCTGATTTTTGTGAGGGTGCGACGTACATGTAACTTATGAGTGGAAGTGAGTGTCATGTATGTATATTCAGTTGTCTGAGGTACGTCTTGGTCGGGTAGCCTTTGACTGATGATGTGGCGTGCGGTCGATAATATCTATATATTGCAGTTTTTTTGCTATGTACTAGCGTCACGTCTTCGTCTGGTACGCTTAAACTGATGTGGCGTCGTCATTATCTATATATTCAGTTTTCTTCGTCTGAGCGTCACGTCTTGCTGGTACCTTAACTGATGTGGCGTCGTCATTATCTTATATATTCAGTTTTCTTCGTCTGAGCGTCACGTCTTGCCTGGTACCCTTTAACTGATGTGGCGTCCGTCATTATCTATATATTCAGTTTTCTTCGTCTGAGCGTCACGTCTTGCCTGGTACCTTTAACTGATGTGGCGGTTCGTCATTATCTATATATTCAGTTTTGCTTCGTCTGAGCGTCACGTCTTGCGGTACCTTTAACTGATGTGGGCGTCTGTCATTATCTATATATTCAGTTTTCTTCGTCTGAGCGTCACGTCTTGCCGGTACCTTTAACTGATGTGGCGTCGTCATTATCTATATATTCAGTTTTCTTCGTCTGAGCGTCACGGTCTTGCCGGTACCTTTAACTGATGTGGCGTCGTCATTATCTATATATTCAGTTTTCTCGTCTGAGCGTCACGTCCTTGCCGGTACCCTTTAACTGATGTGGCGTCGTCTATTAATCTATATATTCAGTTTTCTTCGTTCTGAGCGTCACGTCTTGCCGGTACCTTTAACTGATGGTGGCGTCGTCATTATCTATATATTCAGTTTTCTTCGTCTGAGCGTCACGTCTTGCCGGTACCTTTAACTGATGTGGCGTCGTCATTATCTATATATTCAGTTTTCTTCGTCTGAGCGTCACGTCTTGCCGGTACCTTTAACTGATGTGGCGTCGTCATTATCTATATATTCAGTTTTCTTCGTCTGAGCGTCACGTCTTGCGGTACCTTTAACTGATGTGGCGTCCGTCAGTATCTATATATTCAGTTTTCTTCGTCTGAGCGTCACGTCTTGCGCGTACCTTTAACTGATGTGGCGTCGTCATTATCTATATATTCAGTTTCTTCGTCTGAGCGTCCACGTCTTGCCTGGTACCACTTTAACTGATGTGGCGCTGTCGATCTATTATTCTATATATTTCAGTTTTTCTTCGTCTGAGCGTCACGTCCTTGCTGGTACCCTTAACTGATGTGGCGGTCGTCATTATCCTATATATTCAGTTTTCTTCGTCTGAGCGTCACGTCTTGCTGGTACCTTAACTGATGTGGCGTCGTCATATCTATATATTCAGTTTTCTTCGTCTGAGCGTCACGTCCTGCAGGGTACCTTTAACTGATGTAGCGTCGTCCATTATCTATATATTCAGTGTTTCTTCGTCTGAGCGTCACGTCTTGCCTGGTACCTTTAACTGATGTGGCGTCGTCATTATCTATATATTCAGTGTTTCTTCGTCTGAGCGTCACGTCCTTGGCTGGTACCTTTAACTGATGTTGCGTCGGTCTTATCTATATATTCAGTTTCTCTTCGTCTGAGCGTCACGTCTTGCTGGTAACCTATAACTGATGTGGCGTCGTCTATATCTATATATTCAGTTTTCTTCGTCCTGAGCGTCACGTCTTGCTGGTACCTTTAACTGATGTGGCGTCGTTCATTATCTATATATTCAGTTTTCTTCGTCTGAGCGTCACGTCCTTGCTGGTACCCTTAACTGAGTGTGGCGTCGTCATTATCTATATATTCAGTTTTTCTTCGTCTGAGCGTCACGTCTTGCTGGGTACCCTTAACTGACTGTGGCGAATACGGTC
>JAWPHD010007696.1:0-125173 GCA_037043455.1 Cyrtodaria siliqua
ATGCCACACTTGAATACCAGGCCGTAGACACGACATAATACCCCATCAAGTCACTGATACAGAGCCGATCAGTCATATCTCTGCTTTAGATGCTGACCGTCAAGCATCGGAGCTATTACTACCATTTTTATAAGGTCTTTGATGTAACCAACGGGTGCCAGACTATGTACTGACTTCAGTTTTTATTTCCGTCACACTTGTAAAATTTGCTCCTACACGTCTACATATGTGACACATTGGTAAAGTATGCGCCTAGACGTATACATAGGTGACACACTGGTAAAGCATGCTCCTGCACGTATTCATAGGTGACACATTGGTAAAGCATGCTCCTACTCGTATACATATGTGACACACTGGTAAAGCATGCTCCTGCACGTATTCATAGGTGACACATTGGTAAAGTATGCTACTGCACGGATACACAGGTGACATATTGGTAAAGTATGCTCCTACACGTATACACAGTGATACATTGGTAAAGTATTCTCCTACTCCAATGCAAAGATGACACATTGTTAAAGTGTGGTCCTACTCGTATACATAGATGACACATTGGTAAAGTATTCTCCTACTCCAATGTATAGATGACACATTGTTAAAGTGTGGTCCTACTCGTATACACAGATGACACATTGGTAAGGTATGCTCCTATACATATACACAGGTGACAAATTGGTAAAGTATGCTCCTACTCATATAAACAGGTGACATATTGGTAAAGTATGCTCCTACACGTATACATAGGGACACATTGGTAAAGTATGCTCCTACTCATATACATAAGTGACACATTGGTAAAGTATGCTCCTACATGAATACTCATGTGACACTTGGTAAAGCATGCTCCTACACGTATACATATGTGACACATTGGTAAAGTATGTTCCTACACGTATACATAGGTGACACATTGGTAAAGTATGCTCCTACACGCATACGTAGGTGAAACATTGGTAAAGTATGCTCCTATAGAGTTTGCTCCTACACGTATACATAAGTGACACATTGGTAAAGTATGCGCCTAGACGTATACATAGGTGACACACTGGTAAAGTATGCTCCTTCACATATACATAGTGACACATTGGTAAAGCATGCTCCTACACATATACAATATGACACATGTGGTAAAGTATTTTCCTTCACATATACATAGGTGACACATTGGTAAAGCATGCTCCTACACATATACATATATGACACATTGGTAAAGTATTTTCCTTCACATATACATAGGTGACACATTGGTAAAATATGCTACTATACATGTATATATAGTGTGATACATTGGTAAAGTATGCTACTACATGTATATAAATGTGATACATTGGTAAAGTATGCTCCTACACGTATACATAGGTGACACATTGGTAAAGCATGCTCCTACACGTATACATATATGACACATGGTAAAGTATTGTCCTTCACATATACATAGGTGACACATTGGTAAAGCATGCTCCTACACAATATACATATATGACACATTGGTAAAGTATTTTCCTTCACATCATACATAGGTGACACATTGGTAAAGCATGCTCCTACACATATACATATATGACACCATTGGTAATGTATTTTCCTTCACATATACATAGGTGACACATTGGTAAAATATGCTACATACATGTATATATAGGTGATACATTTGTAAAGTATGCTACTACATGTATATAAATGTGATACATTGGTAAAGTATGCACCTACACGTATACATAGGTGACACATTGGTAACGTATGCTACTACATGTATATATAGGTGATACATTGGTAAAGTATTTTCCTACACGTATACATAGGTGACACATTGGTAACGAGTATGCTACTACATGTATATATAGGGTGATTACATTGGTAAAGTATGCTACTACATGTATATAAATGTGATACATTGGTAAAGTATGCTCCTATACGTATACATAGGTTACACATTGGTAAAGTATGTTCCTACTCGTATGCATAGGTGATGACATTGGTAAGGTGTGCCCCTACTACGTATACATAGGTGACACATTGGTAAAGTATGTCCTACATGTATACATATGTGATACATTGGTAAGGTGTGCTCCTACACGTATACATAGGTGACACATTGGTAAAGTAAGTCCTTACACGTATACATATGTGACACGTAGGTCAAGTATGCTCCTACACGTATACATTGGTGATACATTGGTATAGGTGTAGCTCCTACACGTATACATAGGTGACACATTGGTACAGTATGTCCTACACGTATTACAAAGGTGATACATTGTAAGGTATGCTCCTACAACGTATACATAGGTGACACATTGGGCTAAAGTATGCTCCTCCACGTATATATATGTGACATAGTTGGGTTAAGTATGCTCCTACACGTATACATAGGTGACACATTGGTACAGTGATGCTCCTACACGTATACATAGTGAGCAAATTGGTAAAGTATGCTCCTACACGTATACAGTATGTGACATATTGGTTAAGTATGCTCCTACACGTATACCATAGGTGACACATTGGTAAAGTAAGTCCTACACGTATACATATGTGACACGTAGGTCAAGTATGCTCCTACACGTATACAAGGTGATACATTTGGTAAGGTGTGCTCCTACACGTATACATAGGTGACACATTGGTACAGTATGTCCTACACGTATACCAAAGGTGATACATTGGTAAGGTATGCTCCTACAACGTATACATAGGTGACCACATTGGTAAAGTATGCTCCAACACGTATATATATGTGACATATTGGTTAAAGTATGCCCCTACACGTATACATAGGTGACACATTGGTAAAGTATGCTCCTACACGTATACATATGTGACATATTGGTTAAGTATGCTCCTACACGTATACATAGGTGACACATTGGTACAGTATGTCCTACACGTATACATAGGTGACACATCGGTAAAGTATGCTCCTACACGTATACATAGGTGACACATTGGTAAAGTATGCTCCTACACGTATACATAGGTGACACATTGGTAAAGTATGCTCCTACACGTATACATATGTGACATATTGGTTAAGTATGCTCCTACACGTATACATAGGTGACACATTGGTAAAGTATGCTCCTACACGCATACATAGGTGACACATTGGTTAAGTATGCTCCTACACGTATACATATGTGACATATTGGTTAAGTAGGCTCCTACACGTATACATATGTGACATATTGGTTAAGTATGCTCCTACACGTATACATAGGTGACACATTGGTAAAGTATGCTCCTACACGTATACATATGTGACATATTGGTTAAGTATGCTCCTACACGTATACATAGGTGACACATTGGTAAAGTATGCTCCTACACGTATACATAGGTGACATATTGGTTAAGTATGCTCCTACACGTATACATAGGTGACACATTGGTAAAGTATGCTCATACTGGTATACATAGGTGACACATTGAAAATGTATACTCCTACTAATATATATAGATGACATATTGGTAAAGTATGTTCCTACACGAACAATCAGGTGACACATTTGTAAAGTAAGCTCCTACGCGTATACACAGGTGTCATATTGGTAAAGTATGCTCCTACGCCAATGCATAGATGACACATTGGTAAAGTGTGGTCCTATTCGTACACACAGATGACACATTGGTAAAGTATGCTACTGCACGGAAACAGGTGACACATTGGTAAAGTATGCTCCTACACGTATACACAGTGATACATTGGTAAAGTATTCTTCTACTCCAATGCAAAG
Organism: Cyrtodaria siliqua; assembly: GCA_037043455.1. Lineage (NCBI taxonomy): Eukaryota > Metazoa > Mollusca > Bivalvia > Adapedonta > Hiatellidae > Cyrtodaria > Cyrtodaria siliqua. Next base: position 3,738 of record JAWPHD010007696.1, read on the forward strand.
ATGACACATTGTTAAAGTGTGGTCCTACTCGTATACATAGATGACACATTGGTAAAGTATTCTCCTACTCCAATGTATAGATGACACATTGTTAAAGTGTGGTCCTACTCGTATACACAGATGACACATTGGTAAGGTATGCTCCTATACATATACACAGGTGACAAATTGGTAAAGTATGCTCCTACTCATATAAACAGGTGACATATTGGTAAAGTATGCTCCTACACTTATATACAGGTGTAACCCAATGTCTCACCTGTGTATACAAGTAGTAGCATAATTTACCAATGTGTCACCGATGTATACGATTAGGGCCATACTTTATTTAGGTGTCACCTATGTATACTTGTATGAACATACTTTTTCCACTATGTGGCATATCTATAGTGGAATAAACATACTAAACCAATGTGTCATTTATGTATTAGAGTAGGAGCATACATTTCCAATATGTCAACTTTTGTTCGTATAGGAACATACTTTACCAATATGTCATATATGTATACAAGTAGGAGTCTACTTTCCCAGTGTGTTAACTGTGTATACATGTAGGAGTACACTTTACTAATGTGTCACCTGTATATACAGATAGTAGTATACTTTACCAATGTGGCACATATGTATGCCGGTAGAAGCGTACCTTTAAATTGTGGCAACTATGTGTTGATGTTGGAATATGCTTTATCAATGTGTTACCGAAGTATACGAGAGGGAGCATACCATACCAATGTGTCACCTATCTATATGGTAGTACTATACTTTACCAACGTGTGGCAAAATGTATACATGTAGGAGCATACTTTACCAATGTGTCACGTAGGTATATGGGTAGTAGTATTGTTTGCCAAAGTGTCACATATGAATACATGTAGGAGCATATTTTAACAATGTGTCACATATGTATACACGTATACATAGGTGACACATTGGTAAAGTAGGCTAGTAATAATACATAACGTTCACATCCTCGCATTTGTTTTAATTACTTCATACATCTGTTATATACTCTGTAAAAGAAGTTTTGGACCATGGCAGTGTTCGAACCCGTACAATGATCGCCGAACCATGACATTCGACCATAACCCTTATTATCTTAGTTGATAATTCACAATAGATCAACAATCAACAATAATTATCGTTTACAATGAAAGTTTGCGAAAAAATTATCTTTTTATTGGTTACTCAAATGGGTCCGTAACTGTTACTTTGTATGGACATTGCAACATTTTGTACAGACCCTTGGTGTGTTCGCGATATTTTTTTAAAATCAAATCTTGTTTGGACTTTAATGTTTCTGGTACCAAATTAACCGGGTAGGGTAGACCTTGGTTACTGAAAAAAAATACTTAAATTCTGTCCACTAGTTTTATTCTTATATGACTTTATATACCCTGGTCCAAAACTCTTTTTGCCGAGTATAGAATAACGGTAATGCCGTGGTAATACTGTCATGTTAAATATAGAAATAATACTTCGAAAATCCATTTTTTTATTAATAATTTCAGTGTGTTTTAACTAAATCGTTAAATAACTTACAGCATTGGTTGTTGTATAAAATCACTAACTGGAATAACAGGGTCACACCAGTTACACATGCAAGAGCGCTGACGAATTTGAAAGATGCCATACTGTTCACTTTATTCCCTGAGAGACTTCGTGCATGTATGTTGTCGTCCGATCTAAACGAGAATTAAAACTTTGATCAAAACAACGCGTCATAAAAATATAAATGTGGTAGTTAAAATAATGGATTATGCAGCTTGGTTTATTTGCTTGATATCGAAGAAAAAACGTTTTTGTGTGAGTATGACATTGTATAAAATATACAGAAAAAAACACGCTTTGTTGAAAGTTTTGTTTTGAATGCGCTTTTTATATTTTAACACAGTTGATATTCAACAATAAAATCAAGGAAATATCTTACCTGACCAGTAGAGCAGTTGCTCAGATGAGCTAATAAAACAAATAAGAATCGCATAGCGGGACCCTATATGCACGTCTGTGTCACGAAGTCAGTCACATGTATTATTTGAATACACTAATAGGTAAAAGATTTACGGCCCGGATACGATTTAACTTTTGACCCACATTTTGATAGTACACTTGGACGCACTGCGTTGAATGTTGCGATTTATAGTAGGCGGCCCATCAGCAATAAAAACGATTTTCTTTTTTTTGCAAGTTGATGGCATTTTTCAGTAGAAGTGTTTCATTGATACCATGATGATTATTGGAGTGTCCCGAATACCGTAGGGCCGGATGACATTGTCATTCAGTCCATTTAAGGTCATAAAATAGGACAACGGTTAACCAAATGCAACTTCAGTAATTTTATTCAAAATCTAACCAAACTTGGATACAATACTTCTGGACAAATTATGTCGGTCAAGTTTGATAACCAACCAGATTGAACAAGTATCCATGGAGGTATTGTTCGATCCTCGCCATTGCCTTGTTATTTATCCTTGAGCAAACGATAATTAATCCACATTTGCTTAGTACTGGTTCTACCCAGGAAACCTGCATATAATCTTCGAAAGGGGTTGTTGCGGTATCGATAGATAGATAGATAGATAGATAGATAGATAGATAGATAGATAGATAGATAGATAGATAGATAGATAGATAGATAGATAGATAGATAGATAGATAGATAGATAGATAGATAGATAGATAGATAGATAGATAGATAGATAGATAGATAGATAGATAGATAGATAGATAGATAGATAGATAGATAGATAGATAAAACATGCAAAATCTCTACACGAAATCTGTACCCCGGGAACGCGACCACTTTTGACCCCAGTGACTTCAAATGAGCAAACTTGATAGTCCAGGGTTTAGCGATCATTAATACTAATAAAAAACAAAAGGCCCATGGTCGGTCGGTCGGTTGGTTAATTAGTTCGTTAGCTAATTGGTTGGTTGGTTAGTTTGTTGATCGGTTGGTTGGTTGGTTGGGAATTAGTTACTTGGTTGGTTGGCTAGTTAGGCTAGTTAGTTAGTTAGTTAGTTAGTTAATTAGTTAGTTAGTTAGTTAGTGTCAATCTCGATTGTATGACATGTTTGATGAACAATATAGTTAAACATGTTAATGATGGCAAAGAGTTAATAGGACACACATAAACAATTTCGAAGATGTAATGCCTCAACTATAAACCTTGCAAAATTTCTGATAAGATCACTCATAAGTAATTCGAGTTATTGTTTTTTGAAATAGTTGAAGAAATTTAGAATTTTTCGCAAATGAGAGCGCCAACAGTTTGGTACTTAAAACAATCTTCATTTTTATTAAATATAAGATATATAGAGTATAGATGTTAATAGTTATTTTGATTCTTGACACACATTCCCTGCCTGGCAAGTATAATCCCCCTCACCATGCTCACCCGACGGCAAGGGTGACAATGTTTCCTTTTTATTTAGTCAATTTCCCCGTAACTCTCTATTTCATTATGACGCCGCTAATGTTTACTTCATGACTTCAACGCTTATTGTGTATTGAAGGTATGAGACTCCCATGGGGGGAAATCTTCAAATGTTCACGTCTACGGCGCATTGAACAGAATTCCCGAGAATTTTGTTTTAATGTCAATAGAGTTAATTTGTTATACACGCACACACTGTTCTATTGCTATTGAGAATTGAATATTAACCTCAACCAAGCAAGCAATCATTGTATGAATGTTTTAATCAGTTTATGATAATATTCATTTATGCATCCTCATCAATAATAATGTTATGAATATCCCCAATATATTAGACCGAGGTTCAATTGAGTTGCAGTTGAAGAGAGGTCTAATTCAATTGAAGCGAGGTTAAATTCAATTGAAGAGTTTAATTCAATTGAAGAGATGTCTAATTCAGTATTGGAAATGGCCTCTCTTCCATTAAATTACACCTCTCTTCAGTTGAATTAGACCTCTCTTCAGCTGAATTAGACCTCTCTTCAAGTAATTGAATTAATTGAAGAGCGGTTCAAATAACTGAATTTATGTTAATTTGGCGTTCCATACTGTGTAACTGCCATTGATATTGCATGTATTATTGAAGATATGTTGGCAGAGTTAAATTAAACGGTTTGTGTTGGCAATCGTTTTCATTTTTTAATATAAGTTAAGTTAGGTATCTTGACAGGGGACATGGGCTCACATTCCCTGCCTGGAAATTATATTCACCCGAGCCGTCAGGTGACGGGGAATATACTTTCCAGGCAGGGAATGGGATCCCATGTTCCCTGTCAAGAATACTAACAACGAATATGTCATACTTCAAAGTTGATACCATTTATTTAAGAAAAAAAACAGCCTAAAACACGTTTTCATTTTTATTGCTCCAATTTCCCCGTAACGTGCCTCTAACTAGACGGTGTTTAATTTTTACGACGTCATCACTCTAACGTCGTTATATTTGGCGATTTTTTTCATAAAAATAAACGTATTTTATCACTATGTTTATGTTTTATTATCTGGAAAATTGCAAAAAAAATATATACTTACGATTATAAGACCTTTACACACAATGGAAAGCGCAAAAAAGCAATAGAAAGGAAACAATCGGCGGTTATCGTCTCCATTTTGTTTTTGTGTATTGCAGCTATGGGGTACCTACGGGGAAATTGTCCTATGTTCGCGACGCGAGACGTAGGCATGGGCTCATGTCTACGGCCCATTCACCAATAAAATCCCGAGAATTTTCTTTGCAGTATGACAATGCGTACTGAGTTGAGATGATGAGATTAGAATCGTGTTGTGATTTAAACAGGTTATTAAATGATTATTTAATGAATTGATATGAAATATGACCAATATTTATTAGTCTATAAAATCATATTGTTATTCATTTTTGATAATTTGACATCGAAACACCCACTTTTCCGTCCGCTCAAACATGTCACGTGATATAGATATAGTCACGGCCAATATTGTACTACAGGTTGTGCTCAAATGTATGCACCCGCTTTAATATATGTCAAGTTGTAAAATAACAGACCATAGGCGCGTAGCTACACGTATGCCCTGTAGGCCCAGGTCTGCATTAACATTGAAAACGTTAATATTTTGAAGCGATTATATAACATATGGAAGGGGTGGGGTGGGGTATATATCCGTATGCAACATTAAATATCTAAATCTTCCTTCAATTCTATAATAAATAAATACAATCTCATCTGTAACAATAGTGTGACGGCAAAACATTTTACTGTTATTCAAATATGCCAACCATGTATATACATCAATTTTCCTTTGTTTTTATCCTGACCAATAAATGTATGTTTTGAATGTTGCATATCCCGAAAATGTCCCAAAAATATTGATCGTAACTCAAATTCTTCTTATTTAACAGAGATGCTATTAATCGTCCTAGTGAATGTTAACATATGGCTGTAAAATCATTAATAAAAGCCGTATGATGTGTTCAATGAGGTGGCCAATGCTAGACAATAAACTGTATCAATTGTTCGTGATCTTGAAAATAAATAAGACATATATTTGTACTCCTATTACCGATACAAACCTGAATGCATGCGACAGGCAACTTTTTAAAACCGTGTCGGTACACACCTATCTCGTATATCAGAGATTGCGTGTGATGATAACGTTAACAACTATTCACATACGCTATTATATATTTTCTTATTCAAAACAACTTAATTGCAGTGTAACGTTACCTCCATTGAAACCCCACATTTACAATTGCAAAAGATTTTACGACAATGTACACAATGCCATTCGTAACCAGAGATGTATCTGGTCTGTCTGGGTTTAAATTCAATAGAGCGATTTTATTTATGCAAGATAATTATACTAAAGTGTCAGATACACGGTCATAAGCGAAAAGTTTATACTAACAACGTATTCGGTCAGAAATGGTCCTGGCACGTATTCGGTAGTTAGGATGACCCCTTATGTTCAAAAGTTATTCAAAATCAGCCATTTTACCTACTTTTTGGAAGTTTTTGATAGTTTCGCATTTTTCTATTTACAGCCTCCAAAAGACCCAAAGAATGCATATTCCAATACACCAAAATAAATTTAGAAGTACTCAAAACTGAAAAAAACATCAAACATGCACTTCATAATTATTATAAATACCATCCATGGACCTAAAAGCTGCTTAGTTGATTTCTTTTTGATTTACACCATGGACATTCGTGCGAATCTGAGAAGAGCTCCCTAAATGGCGTCCTGAGACGAAAATACGCGTCACCTTGGACTTCCTCGTTTAGGACGGTTGTTGGTCAACGCAGTCTCTCTCAGAAGTTTAATTAATCTTGTTATAGTGCATGTAAGCATAGTGCATGACAGACACCATACGCTGCGGTATTCCGCTCAACCGCTATCTGACGGCGTATTCACGCTCCTCTTTACGTAAACGTGGCATAAAAAAAACTTACTACATTTGACAAAAACGCTAGATTCTTGATTAAATGAAGGCAGAAAGTGGCAAGTGTTGCCACGACCCGTGCATCACGTGCATCTGTTAAATTTGTATTTTATGCTTTAGTTTAGAATACTTTTCAAAATGAAATATGGTGGAAGTATCGGTGACGATTTTTGATCTCAGGTAAATTAACAAAATATTATTTGAACAAATAATACTTCTTATATACTAACCCTAAACAAGTTGCGTTGCTTTTTTTCTTAAGTATATTATACTGAGTTGTTAATGGGGCCATGGGTCTAGACGCCCCATAGAGAAGGAAAAATGCAACATAACCCGGAAACGGTGCCCTACCTTTATTACCGAAATGATTCCTACTGTTATTTATCGTGTTGGGAGGATACATTTTCGATACACATGACCGCCAGGTTTGCGTCCCATCAGAACGGACGAGGCTATGGGAAGTCTCAGAACTGTAGCGCACAGCCAAACAAGGTTTACTATTGAGTGTTCTTAACAAAATGGGAAAAGGTGAAAGAATTATCAAAATCGGATGATAAACAAAAAAGATATGACCATTTGAGTGTTGTTCTAAAACGGATATGGGATACGCCATTTTGAGAACTATGACGTCATAGTTCCAGATTACCATATATGGAATATTAATAAATAGCATCTAAAGCAAAACAAATCAATGCAAACGAATGTAAACTACTTTACTGGTCATATAAAGCATTACTGCCATATAGTATGCATATTTTTCATATAGTTGCTGTCATTTTTTGGCGAAAACGGTATTTTCAGCCATTTTCAGCCATATGCTATGGTATTTATATGGCTGAAAATGGCTATAGCATATTGCTGAAAATGGCTGAAAATACCGTTTTCGCCAAAAAAAATGACAGCAACTGTATGAAAAATATGTATCATACTCATAGACCGGATACATCGTTTTAGCGTACCACGCGGATGTTACCATATTTTTCAAGACCAGACATATTTTGCTGAACGCAGTATCTCAGCTCGCCGATTTGTGCGAAGTTTGTAATGGTAGTATTTACAATCAAGCTTATGATGATAAAGAAAGTGCTTAGGATGATTAGGATGATTAAAACTATGATGTTTTTGCTGCTGATGATGTTGCTGATGATGCTGATAATGATGATCATCATCATTATGATGATGAGTATATGGTGATGAAGAAGCAGATTTAACCTTACATGTATTGAAAATGCCGTAAACGAACAAACATACAAACAAACAAACTTATATTTTCCATTAAAGAATCGTTTCACTATACTGTTTATCAATATGTTTCATTTTACAATGAACACTGCTTACAATTCAATGTTATGCATGAAATTGGCGAGTCAATTTACCCTACCCACTTTTGGTTTTTGTTATGGTTTAGTCTACTTCATTAATATTCGTAAAATCTGGCAAATATTCGCCTATACCATCAACTATCACACAATTGCAGGTGACATAGAAGAGCGGTTGTATGGTTGTCACATGTGTTTAGGGCATTACCAGCGGTCACTTTAAGTATATCAGAACATTTATGGAATATTTATATAGAGGATCTTACATGAGTGACTGTGTATTATTGATTTTAATAAACAAGTTGGATAAAATGATAGGATACGGGGCGGCTCTTGCCGAGTATCCTATCTTTTTATCCAACGAGTTTATTAAAGTCAGTAATACACGGTCACGAATAAAAGATTCTGTTTATCACATAGTTTCACTTGAGTGTTGTCAATTTTCCTTAAAATGCGGCGGCAATTTGTCAGACAAGCCATGACGTCGTTTTGTTGTTTACATGACGTCGCTACGTTACGCGGCAGTAACTGCGTTCGCCCTCCAAATAATGAGACACCTTAAACCAAATGTAACGTTACTAACATTCATTTTATGAAGTAAGATTTCAAATAATGATAAATATTTAAGGCGTCTGAACGTACCACGTGATATACCATGCAAAAAATTGGGATTAAATGTTTTACTGTATACAAACACAGTGATTCGTCCTCATTGGCATCTGTAATACACTAGTGTATTACGAGAAATAAGTCATGGATTTATTGCACTCCCAGAAGCCATGTTATGCGATAAATACATGTTAAATACTAATGTAACTCACATATCATTATCACACCGGCACAATGTTGAACTTTTCTATTAAAATGGTTTCATTGTACTGTTTACGGTTCAATATGGTTCGTTTGACAGTGAACACTGGCTTACAATTCAATGCTATACATTAAATTATTTGGGGGCGGGGCAAACTACCGAAACCACTGTTGGTTTTTGTTATGGTTCAGTAGATTATATTAATTTCGAAAATATCCGGCAAATATTCGCCTTCACCATCAACTAATACAAACGTTCAGGTGAAATGAAACAGCGGTTGTATCGCAAGTGGTTACGCTATAACCAGCTGTTCCTTTAAGCATACTGAGCACAAATAAAAAGTACCCACTGTTAATGTTGGTATTCCCATTGGCCAGTTTTGAGTGAGTATAAACGCTTAAACAGAGTTTTAATAAAAAATAGAGTTCTGATATTTGTAAGCACACTTAATGCACAACAAAATATTCAAGTAAACTGTTTCAAAATGTGCCAAATAATATTTTGTTATGTATAATATCAAATCTTCAAAGGGAGGTAATGTGTAATTGTGGATCATCACAAGCTGCTATTTCAAAAGGTGTTTTATGTGTTTTTGGTGATTTTCTTTGGTAAGGCCAGAAAAAAATACCTGTGTTTCTGGTTACTCGGTTGAAAAATTTAGGATAGGTAGTTTTTTTTTTTTCTTTTCTTTTTTTTTTTTCTTTTTTTTTCATGGATGTCAAAACTAATCGGATTCTATTTTAATATATATATATAGCATCTTTGCTAGTAGCTTTATTAAGTTTTAATTCAAGAATGACACAGCCTAAGTGTCCTATCATGCTGACGCACACAAATCATCTTTTATATTGCAAATATTTGTTTGATTTTTGACATTACGCTTACTATTTATACCACTTCTCAGTCTTCTGGATATTTTTTCATATAAAACCACATACCTATAAATAACAAATATATGGGATACTGTAAAATGTATATCTGTTTCACGTGGCAGTGCGGAAATTAATGGTATTTTTATACAATTTCTTATCTAGAAAAACTATTATAATCCCATATTGCCATTTATTTTAATATGAATCTTTGCATGTATTCTTATCAAAATCTATGAATATTTGAAAGAGATGTTCGAAGAAAGAGTTAAGGTGCTACGTGATAATTTGGCCACCGTATTGTCTATATTACTCTGGGACATTTTTTCATTTTTTCAGTAAAACTTAAAACATGTTTGTTTTCAACAAATAACTCGGAAATCTTTCTTTTTTTTTTTTCTTCAGTTTTTTTTTACGATAAAAAACTATAGGGTCGGCGCCAAAAAATACGGACGGTCGGGTAACAAGTAACACAGGTATTTTTTTCCCCGGCCTAAGAAACCAACGGAAAATATTATCTCGGACAAATTTAAGTATTTTTGATAGATTTGATGTGTTTAGCCTAAATGTTAAAGTTAACATCATTGTTTAATACACTTTTGAACTATTCCTTTTTTTGGAATATTGATTTCAGTCTATGTAACTATTCCACATATATATCTATTTGTTATACCTCACATAAAACGCCCATGCTAAATCCCCATAGACAACAATGTGTAATTTCTTACTATCTCATGCGAGGGTGATAGTACAGGGTAATAGTTAATCGCAGGGTGATAGTAACAATTTATCACAGCGCAGCTTTCATGCGCGTTGGAGTGCGTACTGTTTCGGTGATGTCATCGGATCAGTATGGTGAAATGCTATTTTTAATTCATCATAACTTCAAAAATACTTTACCGATTTTAAAAAAATACCACTCATTTTCTTAGTTACGTTATTTACAAGCCAACGCTATCACATGTGATAGACACATTTTTTGAAAAAGTTGTTTTTGAAAGCCAAAAAAATCAGATACAAATCCGGCAAAGTGAAATCTGTACCGAAAATGAACCTTATTTCGGCAAGAGCGGATTTCGGTATAATAAAATAAATATCACATTCATGAGAGGGTGATAGTAAGAATGTTAACCCTTCGGATATTGATTATTCTTACTATCACCCTCTCATGAATGTGATATTTATATATTATTTAACGATTTCATTATATTGATTACGTATCAATATGCGTCGTTTGTCAATGAACTCTACTTTAAACTCACTGTTATGCATCATATTAATGACTCTCTCAAAGCATCGGAGCAAGCTATGAAAACATGCTAAGCATTACGTGGCTCGTTGCTACTGATGGAAGAGGAGGCATTCGACGACATCGATAAATGTAGGTATGCTTTATTCTTAGTCACGGAACAATTCAAATTCAAATTCTGTATTCACTTAGGTTCATAGATATGAACAGCATAAGCAACAGTTACAAAATACATTTATATCAATGGCGACAGATCATCAACTATAATTCTAAACACGTATACATCAGGAAACGACTATATACAAACTATCTAACAGTGCGGTTTATGGATTTCTAACCAAAATATGAGTATACTAAATAATATACTACAAGTTACAGTATTAATAATAATAATAATAATAATAATAATAATTGTTTTGTAAACATCGTTTCAGATAATTGTATAGCATGTTTATGTCTTTATACAAAAATAAACAAATAAGGTTAACAGGTTTTTAAACTAATTTGCGTATTTCTGCAGCCCTACCGAAACGAAATGCAGAGCGCATTTTGTCAGTGTTATACATGTTTTGACCAAAAACGCACAGTTCTACCGAAACTAAATGTAACACTGTGTTTGGTCATCTTTATTTAAATGTCTTAAGGAAGTTATTATAATCTTACATTCTTTATTATTTTATCCATGAATAAACTAAGTTTTTTTTGTTCTGCATACTTTTCAACTGATAATAATGATGTGAATTTCAGAATATTAGGGCGATTATAATAGAATTTATTTATATATTTCTTCCTCATTTCAATAAATTCAGGGCAAATTAAAAGATAATGAAATTCATCACCTATATCATTGCAATTTACACATTTTCTTTCGTTTAAGGGTACCCTACTCCACCTCCCTACTTCAATAGGCAAGCGATGATTTCCAGTTATTTCTAGTTATAAAAGCCATAAATCGTTTGCATAAAACTAATTTTGAACGAAGTTTTATGCCAGATGTTGTCAAACATATAATGAAATAGAAATGAATGAGGCAATTGTTTTTCGTGTATGCAAGCTAAGTTGGGTTATACATGGTAACACCTAAGCATAGGGTAATCCGGAATTGTGCACTATTCCTGCTGAGTATAACCACTGATAACACCCTAATGACACGTGATACAGCCATACAGCCGTATTAGACCATGTGTATTGATCTGTCTACATATCGCTGGAGGTTTAACATAACGACAAAGGCGTGACTCCGCCATTTGGATTTTTGATCTGTATTTGAATACACTCTCCTTCATTTTCATTTTACAAAATACACATTTGAGAGTTATGTTTTGGCATTAATTAAATGGCCGTATTCAATTCATGTCTGTGTTGTAATACATTTTCCCCATACTAACTTCGAATAGCATTGGTATGTTTGTAGGCTGGACAAAGGTAAAAATATGAAAGTTAATACTCGGACCACGTAATGTTTACGAACGTAAATACTACACTATATTAGACTGTAAATGAAAAAGGACTCATACAAATTATAAAAAAAGTACAATAATTACTTACATGTATATGACTTAAGATGGCTTCCGTAAAAGTAAAACGAAATAAGAATTAATAACTTCCACGTTCGGGCGTTTTCTTTAAAGATTTCCGAGATATTGATTTATTCTCTAGTTAGCTGCCGCAACTAATCCTCAGTCTCTGTATACACAATCAAAATCTTGGACCATAATTTAAAATAAATATATGTTTGTAGCCGATTTTACACAATACATCACCAAAAGAAAATACATAGCTTTACACAAATATAAAGTTATGCGTACTTGTTTATACTACAGGTAAAGTCAGTCGATCTTTGAGGTAAAACACCCAGAGTGAATCGTTCACCCACAGGTAGAGAAGTTTTTTATTGGTTTTGTCATGTGCGTCATTGTATACTCCAAAAAATAAGTTAAGGACTACCCCTTCTTTATTTCAGTAAGTGTTAATTTTGCATCATCGCACAAGTTTAAATATACATTGCATTCCAAAAATGGAAACTGTTTCGTGTTTCGGTATTCTTTAGGAACATCTTCCACCCCCAAAATTTGTTTTATTTGAAAACTCAGATTTTGAAATTTCAATAAAATGCTTTTTTTTTACCCAAAAATGTTATTTCGTATTATTTTCATGATTCCTTAACAAACGTCTATCACCATTTTCTTTAGAATAACTCTACAGATAAGCGTGCATTGCCAAATATGCAACTAGGTCGAACATTTGCTTCATTTGGATGGGATAGAAAATCAGTGTTTTTTAAAACTGTTCGAGGGCTGGCGTGGCGCAGTCGGTAGCGCGGCGGATTTGTAACCGGAGGCCCCGGGTTCAATCATCCGTGGTGCCACTGAGTTCCGTCGGTGTGTTCTTGGGCAAGACACTTTCCCTCAGCCTCGTCCGTCGGATGGGGACGTAAACCGGGCGGTCTAGTGTATCGGTCTATCCTCCGAGCACGTAAAAGAACCATAGGAATCTATTCGATAATAAGAGTAGGGTAGGTTCCCGGATTCCTATGTATCCTTCCCCTCTCTCTGGGGCAGCTCTAAATAACCTATAATGTGTTGATCAGCCGTTAAACAACATTCATTACAATTCATTCAAAACTGTTCGGTGTATGCATTTAAACTGTCAAAAGGTAGTCAATTTCGGGGGAAATTAAAATTTCGCGTCCATAGTTTCATTGGTAGCGATTAAACGTTATGAATAAATTGACACTACATAGTGAAACTTTTAATATTGTTGTTTTGGACCAAATTAATGATTTTTAGAAATTATCAAACATCTCGGGGACTCTTTTTAATTAACAGAACAATGTATACGTATATCCACATTTTGTTCTTTCATCTAATGCAGAAGACCTGCAAATGTCCAGTTTAATGCAACATTGCTTACACATTCTGTGTAACTGTTTGAAAATGGTATGTAGTCAATTTCATTGGTAAGCATATGGAGAAATATTCTTGCGGTCCTTAACTTATTTTGAGGAGTATATTACAACTGAAATCCGATACACCGTGAACTCGAGTGAATGGCATCAGGTGAAGTGCGATTGTCTCGCATAACATACCCGATGAAACTGATGAAACAACTGAACAACGTAAATAATTCGCATAGAGCACACCCGATTACCGGCAGCCGTAGGCACAGTTCGGCAGCCGTAGGCACAGTTCCCGGTAAAAACAAACAAGTTTCAAAAGGGTAATTAAATCTAGTTTGATGACTTGTTAGCCTTAAACTATTAGAAAAGTGAATCGGCCTTTTTAATTTGGAAGGTATGTTGTGTATGTCACCTGATTCCCGTGAAATGTTATCCTATATTATGCGAGTTACGGTAGGTTAAATGTTGAAATTAAGCTAAAAAATTTGATTGTAGAAAGTTAGAGACCTGGTACTCGGTAAATAGTCAAGTTTAAGAGATTTCAGACATATTGCCATAAACTATAATCTTTCCTGAATAAACAGTCCAAATTTTAGCCCACAGAACATTTTATTAAAATAATTGTGGGTTTTTAAACACGACCGGGTATTGAAAAATGGCAGGAGTATGGTACAGTTCCATTATTTATTGGCAGGTAGCTAGTACAGTTCCGAAAAATGGCAGGCGTATGGTCCAGTTCCAAAAACATCGGACGCTAAAGTCTTTTCTCCTTTGGTATAGTGGTGTAATTTCGAAAACACTAATGAAGAAGTAATGTATATAGAATTATATACATCTTCGGTCCTTCAATAAACGTTTAAGAAAACCCACCAACCGTAGGGAAACGTGAATATAGGCTCGTTTGAACCTTCATTCCGACGGTACAGTACAGCGAAAGAAACGTTTTAATAACAGTCGTATGTTGTGCTGTGTTACGTCCGCTTTTTATAATTCACCATTTATGATAACAGGCGTTTGGTATTTAGATGTTTTGGAATAGATTGCTTAATTTTAATTATTGCACAGTTGAACACATCACATTAAATACGTTTTAAGGCCACTCTATGTAACAATGTATCTGAATCAAACGTCTGCTGATATATAGGACACGCATATAAATCAATAATGTAGTCGCTCAAAAGTGTACTTAACTCAAAAAGTAATAATCATAGGACACTATTTAAAGTTGATATCAAATTGTAACGGATATAGCGCAGATATCCACGAAAGTTCAAAATTGACACATGCAGCCTATATTCACGTTTTCCTACGGTTGGTGGGTTTTCTTAAACGTTTATGGAAGGACCGAAAATGTATATAATTCTATATACAGCTCTTCTTCATTAGTGTTTTCGAAATTACACCACAATACCAAAGGAGAATATACTTTAGCGTTCAATGTTTTTGGAACTGTACCATACGCCTGCCATTTTTCGGAACTGTACTAGCTACCTGCCAATAAATAATGGAACTGTACCATACTCCTGCCATTTTTCAATACCCGGTCGTGTTTAAAAACCCACAATTATTTTAATAAAATGTTCTGTGGGCTAAAATTTGGTCTGTTTATTCAGGAAAGATTATATTTTATGGCAGTATGTCTGAACTCCCTTAAACTTGACTATTTACCGAGTACCAGGTCTCTAACTTTCTACAATCACATTTTGTTAGCTTAATTTCAACATTTAACCTACCGTAACTCGCATAATATAGGTTCAAATTTCACGGGAATCAGGTGACATACACAACATACCTTCCAAATTAAAAAGGCCGATTAACTTTTCTAATAGTTTAAGGCTAACAAGTCATAAAACTAGATTTATTTACCCTTTTGAAACTTACTTTTTTTTTACCGGGAACTGTGCCTACGGCTGCCGAACTGTGCCTACGACTGCCGGTAATCGGGTGTGTAGAGGTCGGAGTAACACAATTAATGTTGATTTTTTTTAAAAAAGCATTCACTTTTCATTCAAAATCAGATGTATTATGTATTGATGTATTAATTATATACATACATTATTAAGACATCATATACTGTATAAAATAATTTAATAAAGTGTCTATACGGGAGACGGACAAAACCCCTCTCGGACAAAACTCTCTCCACTGTTTTTTTTACATAAGTGGATAAAACCCCTTCCGAGATTTTATATAGGTAGACAAAACCCCTCCCGTGATTTTACATAGGTGGACAAAACCATTCCCAAGAATTTTCATAGGTGAACAAAACCCCTCCCAAGAATTTGGAAAGGTGGACAAAACCCCTCCCATTAGACATTACGTAGTCCCGCCTTAATTCCATTAAGCGATGGGAAAGCTTATAATAGCAGGATTTTATAACGGATATTTTGAGAACAAAACACGTTTTAAAACACTTTTTACTGCAAAATGCGATTACCTTTTTATAATTACCTATTAAATGTTTTAATTTTACAATATACAAACTGTTTAAGCCATTACATTTTTTATTTCATACCCCAGCCAACCCCGTTTTCCCTTCTTGGAGAAGGGGTTGGATGGGGTATGAAAGTTAATACTCGTACCACGTAATTTATGACATTGCGTTGACCTATAGAATGTGGTATGAATGAACATGATCATCAATTAGCAAATAAGAAAGGATTAGTATGTGATAATTTATTTCATTTTTTTAAAGAACATGAAAGTTCAAAACATTAATACCATGCAAACATACACTACAATTTAATGTAGATGTAGATATAAGGTTAACATTTTAGTTGTAAGACGCCAAAAACAGAGTCGTGATATGTTTTATAATATTGTATTAATTCATAGTATTGAATAATAAAATAACTCGTAAATAACTCGTTAAATCGAGGAGAATATGTTGATTTACGATATACATGTGGTAGTCAGTTCTCACTAAAGGTTTGATTGTTTTATATCCTTTTAAATAGTTAAGTTCATTACGATAAGTACCTTTAACTATAGTATAGGAAGTGTACCTTTAACTATATTGTAGAAAGTGTACCTTTAACCTTATGGAAGGAAGTATACCTTTAACTGTATTATGGAAGTATACCTTTAACAGTGACCAATATATTGATATGTGTATTGAAGTGTAACATTATTTTGATTGGACAATTACAATGGCCAGTTCATAATGCTTCAATTTTATTGGTTGTATATTTTACCGCCTAAATCATGAAACTACCTTCTGGGCAGTTGGAAGAAAATATTTAAAGGAAAAAGATCTAGAATGTTAAAATGGAGTTTTCTCAAATTGTATAATTCAAATTGGACACTTGTAAAGCCAGTTAAATAAGAAATATAAAGTACATATTGGAGAATAGAGTGTAAATTAAGGAAGGAGGAATTGGGGTAAGTTTATGATATATTCTTTTGTTTTGAATGGTGTTGATGAATGCAAAACACATTTTTACATGTGTGTAATTTGTGTGGAAAGAAAGTGTTTCAAAATCTGTATCACTTTGCGTGTTTTAATGTCTGTATATATTTTTTTATAAGAATACGTTAAAGAAGGTATTTCATTGCACATAATGAAATGACATGTGGAGAGCTTGATTTGTATTTTATGTGTTTAAATCTAATGGAAATATATGTCTTTGTATTCATATGTAAGCAATATGAGACGAGTAACTATGCTAATTGTACTGGTTGTGTACCAGTAATCGTCATTCACCAGATTTCGTCATTATCAATAAAACTCTTGATGTTGTGCTTATTTTTCGACCCCACTTTAAAAATCACTACACACTATCATCAGACGATTGGAGAGGAAAAAATAGTTTAGAAATGTTAACATACACTCTCAAATCAACTCGTTTACCTATATAAATACCGTTATAAACGAAACACAATCGGGGGAATCACGCGCTAATGCGCATGCGCAGGAAAATTTCCTTTGGAAATAGCTAACCTTTTACGTCGAACCCATTGAATCAATTTGACATGCACAAAAAACTAACAGTATGTGATAAACGAAAAAAACTAGTTCATGTCAATAAATTTAAATTTGCGGACAGTTATTTCCCTTTAAATTATTAACGTCGAAGTCAAGTAAATTACATCCGATACCTACAGTTGAAAAAACATGTTAAGTTGTAGATTTATTTTTTTTCTAGAAATTTGTTTTTGTGTATTCATATGCAATGGTATATTTATGTTTCAAATAATAACTACACACGTTTTCATCATCCCTAACATGGATTTTTCGGTATTAAACTGAACATGACGATAACTACTACATTCAGCTCAAACGACCGGCCCAATTCAGTCTATATTTAGTAACGGTCACGTGACACTTGTTACTGAGAATAGGAACAATCTAAACACGGAATATTTACGGCAAAGGGCTAAGCTTCTCTACCGGCAAAAATATTTGTGAGATTACTAGTTTTGATTTAGATATACACTCAAGTGATATGAAAACGCAACACGGGGTTTTCCGCTATATATTGTATATACTGCCCACTTAATTGCACATAATATTCCAAAGAAATCCCAAGATGTTTTTTTTAAAAAAAAGTTGCAGTTAACTAGAGAAAGGACACAACTGTGATGTTGTAGACATTTTAATCACACTACACTTTGTAAAAAGAACTTCATCAATGTTGAAGTTGCTCTTCGAAAAATTGAGCTAGTTCAGTACTGTATTTAACGTAAATAGTTTGCAAAATTTTGCATCCTAAGTTTGCTCACATGATTGAGCCAAACGCGTACTCTGTGAATAACGAAACATTGCAGGAATACTATTTGCTGTATTATTTGTTGTTTTAGTATTTTTTCCAAAAGGAATGGTCTTACGTAGCCATGTACCATTCGATTAAAAGCAGCATATTGTACATACAATATATAGCGGAAATTCCCGTGTTGCGTTTTCATATCTCTTGAGTGTATTAAAAAATCAACATAAAAATGACGATATCTGGTATACAGCCAGTATATGTTAAATAAGGAGACTCAAACAACCTATAATTATATATGTACCTAAAATCTCATTATAGCTTAAATGTGTTCATGGAAGATTTACGTGTGTATTGATTATTCCATCATTTAATATACAGGTATGAGAAGTCGACGATGTGAGGTATATTCAATTTTGAAAGGCCCTGTAGAAATGTTTCCGTGCAGACGACACCATAAGCTACACTATTATGTTTTCCTTACGTATAGAATGTGTCATGTTTATATTGTCATAATTATCAACTTACCTATCATGATTAATCCATCAATATAACGTACTATGTATATATATTTTAGCACTGAATAACTTGTACAGGAAAACATGGTCTATTCTTAAACATTGTATACACTATAATAAAAATAGCGACAGTCTCGCGATGCCTGATCATCTCAAAACAGACTACCGATTGGTTGTTCTGTCCTCATTCATGATATATTATAGGCCCTGACAAGCGTGAATCTTGCTAAAACATGATTCCACGTGTATTTCGCACACAGTGTCTGACCCACTTAACACCCAACGTACAAATGTACTTTGTCTTTTGTTGTTGTTGTTTTATTATCGATTCGAGACGAATTTCAGTCTGTAGGGGGAGTGTGTCACGGTTATGGATATCTAACAGGTAGATTGATGTTGCATTGTCCGACCGGCTAGCTCAGTCGGTAGAGCATCGGAACGGTAGTCCGAAGGTCCCGGGTTCGAGCCCCGGTCTGGCTGCACATTTGTCTAGCCCTGTGACATATATATCGCACCAACCTCTGTAAATAGCACATGTCAATAATGATATTACTTCTTCAAGTTCTTTTGTTGAAGAATCATCTCAAATCACAGCAGAAATGGCTATATAAGTATTTTTTCAGATCACCTGAGCCGAAGTATCAATGTTATATATTGAGATCACTCTTAATCCGCCCGTCGTTAGCCACAGCTTCAACCGACCTCTTCTCAGAAACCGCTTGGCCAATTTTGACCAAACTGGGATAATCCGTGGATAAATACCTTATATTTGTTAAAATTAGGTCCATGCTATATCAAAATGGCCGCTGTTACTGTAACAATATCGAAACGTTAAAAGAAACTTCTTCTCAAAAATCGCCGAACAGATTTCTACAGTTTTCCTTTTAAAATGATTGCCAACGCATATATACTGAAAGGAAAACGAAACGCATAATGGTATTTCCGCTATACATTGTATGTTTAATATGTGAGTGCTAATGGAAAGGTACAGGGCGACATTAGGCCTGTCCTTTCGGAAAGAATGTTTAAACAGCACCAGTTTTGATTATGCGTTTCTTTTTCCTTTCAGTATATAATGCAGCAAATATTCTCCCTATTTGTTGTAAAATACATATATGTACAATTTTATTTTTATTTCAAACAAGATAACTACATAATCAGTTTCTATTTACAATATGATTTTAGTAGCTTATGTTCTCATACTGTAAAATACCATTGTTCCTTTGAATATTATAATGGACCTTTGGAAACGGCCGAACACGACACATACACAATACTGCAGTCTCGGTTTGAATGAGACTGTTCATGAACGGTAGTGAAATATGCTAGCTACCGCTCACGCCCTCTAGCCCCGGGTTGAGCAGAACTCAATATTGTAATCTTAATTACAAACATGTTAGGCTTCATTTTCAAGTAGGAAATGCCAAGACAACTTAATTGTTTGTTCCTGTATGTGTGAAAGCCTTTTACGATAACTTATGCTTTGTTTGTCAATTTCAATTCTCAGTTGTTGTTTGTCATCACTTTGTTTATTGTTTTCTATTCATAAATTACAGCTAATTGTTCGTAATAATAATAACTCAAATACCAGGTCAAAGGTGTCGTAGCATGTAAACTTTATTATTCAAGATGTGAAATTTAATATTCAGAAAGAGTTAGTTGACTGCAATCAAGAGTGCATAGTCAATGTTAGGGTTTACCGAGCAGACTGGAATTATACGTCAGATCATTGTAACTCATTTAAATAATTTAAATATATGTTTTGGACAATTTTACAATCAACTTGTGCAAAAGTGAATTCATAAAAAATCTTAAGTGGACATTACCGCTGTAAAACTGTTCATAGTGACTATTGGTAGGATGGGTTCACTTGTATGTTCCTATTCAAACTGTGTTCCCAGTAATGTAGTCTTGGAATTTAATACATTAACATCTGTCTGACAATATCGGCAGACTACTTTGAATAGTGTAATTTTGACAGGCACTACCTTTACTTTGGTTATCAATATATATACGTATTGATATATGTGTCACCTTTGGTGTACATTCGAACTGTTTTCCTGTCATGTAGTTAACTACCATTGCAAATGCTATCAGTATAAACCGTGTTTTAAATATTACATATAAACATTAGGTGAGACTTCTGTGTGACAGCATCGGCAATTCCCCCATAACACAGCAACGACTCGCCACACTACACATATCATCGACATAAAAAATAGACTACCATGATTGTTCAAATTAAGTCTCCGGAGTCAAAAATTACTTATATAGGAAAAATCTTAAAACATCGTCTCTAAAACCACAAGGCACAGAGCTATCATGTATAACATGTAGCATCAGCTTATGGTCCTCTAGTAAGTTCATTCAAATGGTGACCCTGGGATCAAATTTGGCCCCGCTCCTGGGGTCACAATTTTATATAGACTTATATAGGGAAAAACTTAACAAATCGTCTTCTCCGAAACTAAAAGAAACAGAGGTTTAATGGTAGGCATTTACTACAAGCTTACAGTCCTCTACCAATTGTATTCATATGGTAACTCTGGGGTCACATTCGACCAGCCCCCTCGGTGTCACATTTTACATAGTTTAATATTTTTCCATTTACTATAAGCTTATGGTCCTCTACCAAGTTTATTTCAATGATGAAATTGGGGTCACATTTGGGTCAAATATTTTGCATAGACTTAAACTATATTGTGATAAAACTTATGAAAACTCTGGGATTAATTTATTTTGGTCTATAAAAAATTCAGGAGACGTTCTTGATAAACTTTTCAATAAACGTCAAGTTTCATCAATAAGCACTTATAACTTCGCTACACTATATACAACCTTATCACATCACCTTATTAAAGACATGCTAATTTCTCTTATTAAAAAAACATTCGCTAGAGAAAATACTACATTTTTGGCATGTAATAATATTAAAGCGTGTTTTACTAACGTCAGTTTAGACAATTATACTATGTGGACTTGCTATAAAGTTTGTGAAGCACTCATCTTCCTTTTAGATAATATTTTGGTCAGGTATGGAACCACCGTTCATAGACAAATTGTTGGTATCCCTATCGGTACGAACTGTGCACCAATTTTCGCAGATTTGTTTTTATTATGCAATGAAAGAGATTTAATGTTGAGTCTTTCACCAGATACCCAGGCAGATGTTATTGAAGCCTTTAATGAAACCTCTCGGTTTCTGGATGACATATTAAACATTGACAACCCTTTCTGTCGAACTATGGTTAATAATATTTATCCTAAAGAACTTCAGCTTAACAAAGCTAATATATCTAATAATAACGCTTCTTTTCTTGATTTAGATCTCTCGATTGAAAGTAGTGAAATAATTAGCAAAATCTATGTCAAGAGAGATGATTTTAATTTTGACATTGTTAATTATCCCCACTTGGATGGGGATGTTCCCCGAGCAACGTCCTTCTTATGGGGTGTATGTGTCTCAACCTATTCGTTTTTCAAGAGATTGTACTCGAGTTGAGGACTTTAATATTCCTAATCATTGTCTAACTAAAAAGCTACTCAATCAGGGTTACCGTTACCATAAACTTCGTAAAACCTTTGCAAAATTTTATTATCGTAACCCTGATCTTCTTTCCAAATATAAAAGTAATTTAAGGACTCTTCTGCGATAAGGATTATCACAACCTAACTTCTATGCAGATGTGTTTTATAAACTTCGTAAGATTCTTGGTCATGATCACTTTCATACTATCTTTGTTAAACTTGTTAAAAAGTTTATCAAAAGAGGTTATGACCCTATCATTTTGCAACGTACTGCATGCTTGGTGGTGGACCCTTTTAAAGTTAGCCACCATGCTTTCCTCTTTAGTTGTACGATGACCGGACAGGCTGTTCGGACCCTATGGTGACGCCTACCTAAAGTCCATTGGGACGGTGGCGTTTGATGTGTGTCTATGATCTTTCTTGTCGTGCCCTGGCTTCTGCCAAGTCAATGAGTAACTTCATTGTGGCTTTCTAGGCTATTGGTTTTTGTATTACATTTACACGAGCATATTTGTGTTTTGCTTAAATTGCCTATTGATGCTGCCTTGTTGGGTAGAGATTAGATCATGGCGGGGATTTCTTTATTTACACTGTCCTATTTTAATGGGATGACAATATGGTAAGTGTGAGTTTTGGTGCACCCTAGAACCGGTTTAAACCCCCAGTGGCCTACTTTGCCACTGACCGTTCCAAGGCGGTAGCCCTATTGTCAACCCTTTTGTGTTTGTGATGTCGTTTGTATTTATTATTACTTTTGCCTTCTTGTTTGTCTGTTTGCGTGTTTGTTTCTGTGTTTTGTGGTTGACTGTCCTCCTTGAATGCTACTTTCCCTGCCGATCTTTTTATATTTCTTTATATAGGGAAATACTTAAACAATTAGAGGTTTAATAGTTTGCATTCACCATTCTTAACGCCATTTAAAGTGCAAGTTTTTCTTATTTGTGTTTATTTCCAAGATCGATTGTAATGTCATGTACATGTTAGAAATTATCCGCATTCCCTATAAATCTGGTGACCGATCACATTCTTGTATTGAAAGATGTAAAATCGGGATTATGCAATCGATCTTGGAGATATTTTAATTAAAAATAAAAACACCTGCCCTTTTAATGGCGTTCAATATATAAACTTATGATCCTCTTCCATAGTTGTTCAAATGGTGACCAAGGAGTTGCATTTGACTCCGCCCCAGGGGTTACATGTTTTACATAGACTTATAAAGGGAAAAACTTAAAAAAATCTTCTTCTCTGAAACTACAAAACCGAAGGTTTAATATTGTGCATTTACCATAAGCTTATGCTCCTTAACAAGTTTGTTCAAATGGTGAACATGATATCCTATTTAGCCCCAGCCCAGGAGACACATGTTTTACGAAGCGGCCATTTTGAATATTCGACGATAACAAAAAACACAAATTTGATAGAGGCCAACCCAAGGAACATGTATATGATATTTCACTGGAATGGATTAAGTGGTTTCGGACGAGATGTCGTTGATGAAATCTCTTTAAATTTGACCTAATTTTAACCATGGCTGCCATTTTGGATGACTGACGGCCGCGAAAAACATAAATCTGAGGAGGACTATCCCAAACATCATTGTGATTAAGTTTCATCAAAATCCTTTTACCGGTTTCAGAGAAAATGTCATTTTTACTCTTTCCTATATAACTCTTATGTAAACTTTTGGTTGACGTGGTGGCCATTTTGATTATTCGACAATAACGAAACACACAAGCTTCATAGAAACCAACCCAAGGAACATGTTTATGATATTTCACAAGAATGGAATAAGTGGTTTCGGAGGAGATGTTGTTTGAAATTTACTTAAAGTTCACCTAGTTTTAGCTATGGCGGCCATCTTGGATGATTCGCGGCCGTGAAAAACACAAATCTGAGACGGACTATCCCAAATATCATCGTGCTTAAGTTTCATCAAAATCTTTCAGACGGTTTCAGAAAAGATGCAATTTTTAACCTTTTCCTATATAACTCTATGTAAACTTTGGGTACCCGTGGCGGCCATATTTATTATTTGACGATAACGAAAAACACAAACTTGATAGAAGTCAATCCAAGGAACATGTATATGATATTTCAGCTGAATGGATTAAGTGGTTTCGGAGATGTCGTTTGAAATATCCTTAAATGTCACCTAGTTTTAGCCATGGCGGCCATCTTGGATGACTGGCGACCACGAAAAACAAACATCTGAGAGGGACTATCCCAAATTTCATTGTGATTAAGTTTCATCAAAGTCCATCAAACGGTTTCAGAGAAGATGTCATTTTTAAAATTCAATGTTTTCTCTAAATACATATAGGGAAAAGTGACTACGTCCTTTGGCAGTCATGTTTTTTGACGAATCCAAATAATTTGAAGAATCTTGGTAGAGAGTCACCCAAGGAACATTTGTGTGAAATTATTTTGAAATCCAACCAGCAGTTTCAGAAGACAGGAATTTTTCAACTTTTTATATATCTCTGAAACCGGTAAAAGGATTTTGATGTAAGGAAATTTCAAACGACATCTCCTCCGAAACCACTTAATCCATTCAACTGAAATATCATATACATGTTCCTTGGGTTGACCTCTATCAAGTTTGTGTTTTTCGTTTTCGTCAAATAATAAATATGGCCGCCACGGGTACCCAAAGTTTACATAGAGTTATATAAGAAAAGGTTAAAAATTGCATCTTTTTTGAAACCGTCTGAAAGATTTTGATGAAACTTAAGCACGATGATATTTGGGATAGTCCGTCTCAGATTTGTGTTTTTCACGGCCGCGAATCATCCAAAATGGCCGCCATAGCTAAAACTAGGTGAACTTTAAGTAAATTTCAAACAACATCTCCTCCGAAACCACTAACTCCATTCTTGTGAAATATCATATACATGTTCCTTGGGTTGACCTCTATCAAGTTTATGTTTTTCGTTTTCGTCAAGTAATAAATATGGCCGCCACGGGTACCCAAAGTTTACATAGAGTTATATAGAAAAAGGTTAAAAATTGCATCTTTTCTGAAACCGTTTGATAGATTTTGATGAAACTTAAGCACGATGATATTTGGAATAGTCCGTCTCAGATTTGTGTTTTTCACGGCCGCGAATCATCCAAGATGGCCGCCATGCCGCCATAGCTAAAACTAGGTGAAATGTAAGTAAATTTCAAACAACATCTCCTCCGAAACCACTAACTCAATTCTTGTGAAATATCATAAACATGTTCCTTGGGTTGGCCTCTATGAAGCTTGTGTTTTTCGTTATTGTCGAATAATCAAAATGGCCACCACGTCAACCGAAAGTTTACATAAGAGTTATATAGAAAAAAAGTAAACATTACATTTTCTCTTAAACCGGTAGAAGGATTTTGATGAAACTTAATCACAATGATGGTTGGGATAGTCCTCTTCAGATTTATGTTTTTCGCGGCCGTCAGTCATTCAAAATGGCAGCCATGGTTAAAATTAGGTCAAACTTAAAGATATTTCATCAACGACATCTCGTCCGAAACCACTTAATCCATTCCAGTGCAATATCATATACATGTTCCTTGGATTGGCCTCTATCAAATTTGTGTTTTTTGTTATCTTCGAATATTCAAAATGGCCGCCACGACGACCAAAAGTTTACATAGAGTTATATAGGAAAAAGCTAAAATTGACATCTTCTCTGAAACTTCTTGAAGGATTTTGTTGAAACAGAGCTCGCGTGTATTACATGTAGCATCAGCGTATGGTCCTCTACTATGTTTGTTCAAATGGTGACCCTGGGTTCAAATTTGTCCCCGTCCCGAGGATCACAGTTTTACATAGACTTATATAGGATTTATTTTTAAAAAATCTTCTTCTCGGAAACTACAACAGCCAGAGGTTTGATATTTTACATTTATTATAAGCTTATGGTCCTTTACCAAGTTTGTTCAAATGGTGACACTGGGTCACATTTTTGCCCCGCCCAAGGGTCACATGTTTTACATAGACATGTATAGGGAAAAACTTAAAAAATCTTCTTCTCTGAAACTGCAAGAGCCAGAGGTTTAATATTTTTGTTGTTGCTATAAGCTTATGGTCCTTTACCAATTTTGTTCAAATGGTTACCCTGGGGTCACATCTGGCCCCACCCCGGGATCACAGTTTTACATAAATGCTTGTATAGGAAAAACTGAAAAAAATCTTCTTCCCTGGAACTGCAAGAGCCAGAGGTTTAATATTTTGCATTTGCTATAAGCTTATGGTCCTTTACAAGTTTGTTCAAATGTTGATCCTCGGGTCACATTTGACCCAAGGGTCACATGTTTTACATAGACATGTGTAGGGAAAAACTTAAAAAATCTTCTTTCTGAAACTGCAAGAGCCAGAGGTTTAATATGTTGCTGTTGCTATAAGCTTATGGTCCTTTACCAATTTTGTTCAAATGGTTACTTAGGCTTGTATAGGCACAAACTGCAAAAATCTTCTTCTCTGGAACCACATGGCATGTATTATTTTGCATCTGATCTTAGCCAAACTTTAGCAGATTGTATGGCTTTCTGTTTTGTTTTTATTTGATTTATTTTGTTTGAATTTGTTAAATGTTTGTTTTTTTCATATTTTTATTTTTCATTTTTTTTTTTATATTTATTTATTTTTTTTTTTATTTTTTTTTTGTATTTTTTGTTTTTTGTTTTTTTTGTAGTTTTTTTTTTTTTCTAGCTCTATGTTGGACCAGTAACAGAGGAATTATGGCTCTTTATTTAGTTAAAAATTCTATATTTTGCCTCGTTAATACGGTAGGGCCTTTATTTTTCATTTGATCTTTACCAAGCTTTACCAGATTTTTTAGTTATAGCCCTTGATTTAGTCAAAAAGCTGTTTTTTGCCCGAAACTTCCAATAAAACATAAATGGCAGTCACTCGCTTCATTGATGTTATAAGAGCCATGTTAGCCAGTAGAGCGACTACAGGCCCTCTTGGGCCTCTTGTTAACACTTCAATTTGAATTGAATTGCATGTTGTTCAACTTCTCATCAGCACATTAAAGGTCATTTAGAGCTGCCCCAGATACAGGGGACAGATATGTATGAATCCAGGAACCAGTCCTACTCTTAGTTAGTATTGAATAGATTTCTATGGTTCTTTAACATGTTCTGAGGATACAGTCTGATACATGGGAAAGCCCGGTTTACATCCCAATTTCATGTACATTTTGTCATTTTTTATCATGCTCATTCAAGGTCTTCTTCATGACATGTGGAAACGTGGCTCCATCGTATCTACAATAGAATTTGCAGCAACTCTGCAGTTCTGCAGATAAGAAGGTTCTAGGCCGATTCTCCATATTTTTATCTAGATGTAAATGGAGGATGAGCCTGTCATGTTCATCCCTGTCTGGCGCCATAATTCTGTTCTAACTAAGTACTTAAACCATGAACAGTTATAAACTACATTTGGCAAATTTAAAGCAAAAATATGATCTGCCATTTGTTTCATTTCAGTAACTTTTCAGTATTCTTTAATATATCCAGCGAAGTTGATTTTTTCATTATTTTTGTGAAACAGATTAATCCCATGTAACATGTTGTAAATGCCAAATAACAGTTCATCAGATCTTTCTCATACATTTATGCATTTGGCGCTGACAATAACTTTTCGCTGTTTATTTAGATACACACATACAAATATAAATATACTGGATATGTATTGCTTCGAAATAACTCATTGTCTTACAGTAACTCATTGACTTACATTTGTTTAAGAAACACATTTTCTCCAGTTTCTATGAGTAATTGCATACTGTTCAGGACTTCTTGAATTATATTTTTCAGTTGTTGTTTATTATAAGATGATGATAGTAAATTTCCTTTTGTGTCACAGCAATGGGCAGCAAACTACTGGGTGGTCCAAGGAGCACCAAAGCATAAAGTGATCATCGGGATGGCTTTATACGGGAGGACGTTTACTTTGGCTGAACAAAGCAACTTTAGTGTAGGGGCAGCGGTTACAGGTCCCGGCCAGGCGGGGACATATACCGGAGGAAATGGGCTCATGGCTTATTATGAGGTGAGACATTCCTGGATAAGCTCACTACCTGTGCTCTATTGTGCAAAGTGCTTTTTTTTTTATTTGTTTTGGCTATTTTGCTATATATTCTAAAAAATAAAAGAAACGCAACTCGGTATGGATAACGAACTATCTTGGCGTGCATCAAATATCTTGACGTGCATTTAACTAAAAAATATAATTTTATTTCAGTACACAGTATTTAGGTCTGATATTAACATTCCGCTAGTTTTGTGTGAATCTGAGTGTCAGATAAACGCTGATAAGTGAAACCAAGCGTTATGTCATACATGTATAACGCGGGCAGCATATAGGACGGTTTCAGGCCGGTTTTAGCTGGTGTGCGGAAGCGCTGACGTAGGTGCTTGAGACGAAATCAACTTGACGTGACGTAACACCTGGACGTTCTTGTTTAGGATGGTTGTTGGTCAATATAGTCTCGCTCAGACGTTGAAATTGTATTGTTATAGTGCATTGATGCACGCCAAGATGGACAGACACAAAACGCTGCGAAATTCCATTCAACGGCTATCTGACGGCGTCTTCACGCTCCTCTTTACGTGAACGTGGTATAAAGAAAACCTTACTAAATTTAAAAAAAAACGCATGTGTTCCCGAGTACATATGCCACGACCCGTACTTCACGTGCATCTGTTTAATTATGCCTTACTTAAGAATAAATTTCAAAATGAAATATGGTATAGGTATCGGTAAAGAGTTTCGATCCCTGGAAAATTAACAAAAGATTATTCGAACAAATAACACTTCATATATACTGACCCAAAAATATCTTTTTTCCTTAAGTATATTTCAAAGATTTATTTTTTACGTCAAAGAAACAGAAAGTATTGGACATCGAAGGTGTTACCTAAACCATAAATGACTATGTACACACGGAAAATCATAAACGATCAGTATGCAAGTATTACTTATTTTGTGTAGAATACAAACTTAAAGCACATACATTTCTTCGTGTCTGTTTATTGTTACAGATAAAATGTAACAAGAAAGGAAGTAAAATCAGAAACAACTATATTTCTAAAAAACATGATCAACACGTCTATTCAATACTACAATCAAACATATTCACAGAAAATACATAAAATTAATCCAGTATTTCTTTAAAATCCGATATACGAATGAAGTCGCAATAATATTGGCAAGTGTCCCTTTAAACAAATTTCCCTTCAAGTCTTTCCTGGATTATTAATTCACAATAGTCCAAATGTCCAAATAGTCCACTGTCACTTTTATTAAATTATAGATAGATGAGCACAATACTTGTTATCCTGTTATCCGCTCACAATATATTTTTAATTCATAGCATCCAATACTTTCACTTTATACTGAATTTATACTTAATTCAAATACTGAATTATAAAACCGAACAACAACCCCAAAAGGCTGTATTTATACTATCATAGAATGTCATAGAACATTTAGAATGTACCAGTAAGATAAACAAGCTCTTTGTAAAATAACGTTAACGTTCATAATTGTATGATGCCTCATAGAAGGTGATAGAATTTTTAGAATATTTCAATAACCTTGAATGAGTCATATGACGTATCACATGATATAAACAATAATTTAGAAACTACAACAATCAGTTAGTGATGTGTGTTCTATTAACAGAAACAACTTGACAGCTAGATGAATAAACATGTACACTTATATAGCATTATATACATGAGGGTAACACTTTTTTTGAATAGTCTACACATCTTAAGCAAACTATATAGGGTTCTTTTTTTAATAATATCGCGTTATCAGTCTTGAATGTCAGATTTAATTATATTAGTATACTGTAAAGAAAGATAATCATATCGGACAGGGAAAGCAGCATTCAAGGACGACAGTCAACCACAAAACACAAAACAAACACGCAAACAGACAAACGAGAAGGCAAAAGTAATAAAAATGCAAACGACATCACAAACACAAAAGGGTTGACAATTGGAACGGTCAGCGGCAAAAAAGGCCACTGCGGGTTTAAACCGGTTCTAGGGTGCACCAAACCTCACACTTACCCTACTGTCATCCCATTAAAACAGGACAGTGTAAATAAAGAAATCCCCGCCATAATCTAATTTCTAACCAACAAGGATGCATCAATAGGCAATATAAGTAAAACACAAATATGCTCGTGTAAATATAATACAAAAAAGGAAATAGCCTAGAAAGCCACAGTGAAGGTACTCAATGACTTGGCAGAAGCCAGAGCAACAGGAGAATAAACCATTAACGGCACGACAAGAAAGATCATAGACAAACATCAAACGCCACCGTCCCAATGGGCTTATTAGGTAGGCGTCATCACAGCCTGTCCGGTCAGTTATAGCGAAAAAGGTACTGCTGTTTAGTGGATGATTTAAAAAGGTACTTATATGCTTCTGTTTTTATTAAAACTATTAAAAGAACTCCCCAAACTGCACTAAATATCTTATAATAGGGTAATAGGACTATAGGGTAAGAGTGAGATTTGGTGCTTCCTAGAACCTTGTTTAAACCCCCAGCGGCCTATTTTTTGCTAATGACCGTTCCAATGCGGTAAACTTATTGTCCACTCTTTTGTGTTGTTAATGTCATATATTGTGTTTTATTCATGGTTCTATGCGTGTGTTTCCTTGACTGTGGTCCTTCAAAACTACATTTCCTGATCGACTTTTATATACATGTGTACGTGTGTGTGAAGTTTGTAAATACGGGACCTACTATTTATAATAAGTGATTTGGAAAATTCTCGATAAAGATATTACACGTAATATTGCAATACTTGTACGTTTATACAATCTCTACACAGAGTTGTCGTTCCTAGCATCCACATGCAAATTAGAAGAATATTTTAAAACAATAAAAACGAAAAACTACTCGGTGAGACTCATTTTGTTCTGACTCGGCTTTATATGGAAGGTTTATAACCTTATGTGTTATACTTATATTGCATATTAATACTGCATTGTTTGTAAACCGTGGGTGGGTGTATCTTTTTTTTAACTGTCCAGTTTTATTGAGATGACAGAATGGTAAGAGTCAAGCCTTTTATGTTTGTGTTTTACTGTTGTCTTTTTTAGCCATTTTTAATATTGTTTATTTCTAAGCGTGCTTTTGGTTGGCTGTGGTCCTTGAATGCTGCATTTCCTGTTCAACTTTTATATCATCTACTTTTATTATTTCTCATGTGTAATTTAGTGAATAAAAAGTTAATTTTGCTTAGAATTATATTGCGGTAGAATAAAGTGAATAATTCGCCATATCACTCCGCCGTTAAAACACACAAAATGCACACCACCATGACGTTACCCATTTACAGTACGCCACTATACGTTCCTCTTTGTGCGCTGACCGGACAGGCTGAGGACCCTATGATGACGTCTACCGCCAAAAGGACTGTGACGTTTGATGTTTGTCTGCAGTCTTGTCTTCTCTTGCCCTCAATGGTTTATTCTCTTGTTGCTCTGGCTTCTGCCAAGTCACTGAGTAACTTCTTTCTGGCTTTCTATCAGCAGAACACTATAATAGTAGTGTCAGGTCACGGTGTTGATTTCTGTTCGTCATTTTGATATTTTAGCAATGGTCATGTGCCAAATTATGACATAATTGCAGACTACTTTCTAAGACATTGACAGAGTCACATGGCGACACTGGTAGAGGTTGACGATTATAACAATGCATTTATAAACATATAAA
Source organism: Cyrtodaria siliqua (assembly GCA_037043455.1). Taxonomy (NCBI): domain Eukaryota; kingdom Metazoa; phylum Mollusca; class Bivalvia; order Adapedonta; family Hiatellidae; genus Cyrtodaria; species Cyrtodaria siliqua. Next base: position 35,760 of record JAWPHD010007696.1, read on the forward strand.
TTTGGTCAACAATACTTTTTCTCAAATTATTAACATAGCAGTTGCTTATGTATATCATCTTTTTTGAAATTCTAGATTTTGCACCGTGCTTGTAGCGATTTATAAAACTATCTAAATCTCTGATACAAAGATGAAGCTTTAGCAAAAAAATCAAATTTTCTTATAAACATTAATACAATACCGATTATAGATATGTGGAATGCAAGAGACAGAAGCTGGACGAGAGTTCTGGGATGCTAAACAGCATGTTCCATATTACGTCAATGGCAATCTGTGGGTCGGATACGATAATGCACAGAGTATTTATGAAAAGGTAATTGATAAGTATTTAATCATTTATCTTTTAAAAAACAACATGTTAATGATATCCGACAAAGAAGCAGTACAATGAATAATATGGATTAAACACGCCATGTCCTTTCTGTTTGATAACATTAAATTAATATTTCAGTTTTAACATTTCCGATACAACACACTTTTCGGAAATCATCTAATTTGTTTCGATGAAATGCTTTAAGAAATGAAACTACTTTTTTCTTTATTAGTCGGACCATTAAACAAGTCTAAGTTAGGGCGCAATCAAGTATATGGAACAGAAATGGAACAATACACCTGCCATTCTTATACGTGTTTCTCAAAACATGCAATACAAAGTCTAAACGTATTTAACCACAAAGTGAAATATCCAATCTCTTAAAAAATAATTAAAATCATAAAATACTATTTAATACTTCTCAATAGAAAGAGGACATCTCAGGAGAAAGAAGTAATAACAGCCGTAACATCCTTCAGCAGTAAGAAGCACTTGCCCCTAGGAGTAAGAAGCTCAAAGGATTTACATCAGCATTACTTCATACAACTAAACTGTTCAACGGCTCATCATTCCAGTACAACTGTTGTACAAAGATCCCCGAGAGTAATACTATCCTGTATTAGTATTGTCATCCCACTGCTGTTGTACAGAGAAACCCCGGAGTGCAACACTATCTATGACGCGTTATTGTATTTCCTGGGTTAAATAGTAGTCTCTACTTAGACGATCCTGTATTAGTATTGTCATCCCGCTGTTGGACATATGACGGGTTATTGTATTTTCTGGGTTATATAGTAGTCTTTACTTAGTCGATCCTGTATTAGTATTGTCATCCCACTGTTGGACAGAGACCCTCCCACCAGAGTGTAACATTATCATATGACGAATAGCAAAGTCTCCTCAGTCGATCCTGGTAAAGAGATCCTCTCAGAGTGTAACATTATCATATGACGAGTTACCATGTTTACTGGGTTACATGTAAATAGCAAAGTCTCTACTTAGTCGAGCCTGGTACAGAGATCCTCCCGCCAGAGTGTAACACTATCATATGACGAGTTAGAATGTTTACTGGGTTAAATAGCAAGGTCTCTACTTAGTCAATCCTGGTACAGTACAGAGATCCTTCCATTAAAGTGTAACACTATCATATGACGAGTTACCATGTTTACTGGGTTAAATAGCAAGGGCTCTACTTAGTCGATGCTGGTACAGTACAGAGATCCTCCCACAGTGTAACCATGTTACAGAGATCCTCCCATCAGAGTGTAACACTATCATATGACGAGTTACCATGTTTACTGGGTTAAATAACAAAGTATCTACTTAGTCGATCCTGTTACAGAGATCCCCTCAGAGTGTAACACTATCATATGACGAGTTACCATGTGTGCTGGGTTAAATAATAATGTCTCTACTTAGTCGATCCTGTATTAGTATTGTCATCCCTATGTTGTACAGAGACCCGCCCTCCACGACAGAGTGTAACACTATCCTATGACGTGTTACTATGGTTGTTAGGTTATATATCAAAGTCTCTACTTAGTCGATCCTGTATAGTAATGTCATTCCACTGTTGTACAGAGACCCACCCCCACCCGAGAGTATAACACTATCCTATGACGTGTTACTATGGTTGCTAGGTTATATATCAAACTTAAGTCTCTACATAGTCAATCCTGGGAAAAAGCGTTGCGTGTCACTATTTTAATTTTACACCAAAACAAGCTGAATGATTTACATTCATGATAAAATATGAACATCATCTTTAATGTAGCATCTGCTTCGTATTATGGACTGTACTTCAGTACGGGTTCTACCCAAGAAAAGTGGGTGGTCTGCCTCCACCACAAAACAAAATCGACCGTCATAACATTACATGTGTTGAAAATGACGTAAAACACAAAACAAACAAAAGAAAAATAATCCAAGTTATTAAATATTCAGGTTTTCATTGTATTTAGATTTCTTTACGATCTATTCTTATATTATTATTGCGTTGAAACCATTTCATAACTCTTAACCTCGTGTATTTATGAGATATATATTCGAAGCGCGGCGGATTTGTAACCGGAGGCCCCGGGTTCAATCCTCCGTTGTGCCACTGAGTTTCGTCGGTGTGTTCTTGGGCAAGACACTTTTCCTTAGCCTCGTCCGTCGGATGGGGACGTAAACCGGGCGGTCCCGTGTATCGGTCTATCAACCGAGCACGTTAAAGAACCATAGGAATCTATTCGATAATAAGAGTAGGGCAGGTTCCCGGATTCCTATGTATCCTTCCCCTCTCTCTGGGGCGGCTCTAAATAACATGTACTGTGTTGATGAGCCGTTAAACAACATTCAATTCAATTCGAAGCCGTAACTAGCAGCTTGTGTATACAAGATTACACATGCGATAAATTAAGTCAAGCTTTGCCAAAGATAGACGTTCTGTGCTTCCAGCATTATATTTTTTTATTATACTGTTTTTCCATTTGTCAGTAGTCAAGACTGCCACACATATAGCTTCATTTTAACTCAATGATGATAGGTAGCTTACCTTTGCTAACATAACACGTATGTTAGCATACATTATTCGTAATTGTACAGAACTTTCTAGAACTCTTTTCGATCAGATGCATTGCTCTAGGAAACAATCACTAGCTTACAGCTTGAGAAAATGTCCTTGTCTACAAAAATAACTTTATAAACAGGTGCGTGCTACAGTAATTGTGTCACAAGAGAGAGAGAGAGAGAGAGAGAGACAGAGAGAGAGAGAGAGTAGAGATGCCATAGACATATTTGATCATCCTACTCATGTATATGGCTCTTTCATATACATCAAGTATGGAATATCAAGTTGATGGACTATCCGGTTGAAGTCCCCATCTGACGCAGAAGCAGACTCACTTCATTCAAGTAGTGAGGAGATTTAACAAATGCCGCGAACATGTTTCTTGAGTAATATTTAGTTCGACGATATAACAGGATATATGAAGTATATACTTATAAAACTAGTTTCTTTTCTTAATTAAAATATAGAAAACAATTGTTTTTACATTAGGCCGTTTGGCTCAGAGAAGAGGGTTTCGGTGGTGCCATGGTGTGGTCATTGGATTTGGACGACTTCAAACTAGTGTGCACGTCATCTAGTAGGAAATTTCCCCTTCTTAGTACCATCTACGATGTGTTGACCTCAAGTAACACTACACCACATAATCAACATAACAATAAGGCCAAGTTACATGGGTGTTATAAGTTGGTTTTCCTGTTGTTTTATATGTCTTGTGTGTGCAATACTTAGTAGAGCTGAAGGACGTGACGTCAGAGGTCTTGAAACACCTCAATAACCAATCAGCATTGACTATTTTAATAACCAGCTGTGGATTCATATTATAATATAGGAACTGACAACAACTACACAAAGAACAATTATAATATAATAGTGTTTCAACCAACTCTACAGAAATACGTTTGTTAAACAGAAAGTTTTTGACACAAACAGTAATGTCGTGTTTATACACTCTTATCAGAGTAATATATGAAATATTTATTATCGTATGTCTATTACTTTGCAAGAGTAAATAGTTAATTTTGTCATGAACATGGCAATGAAAACCATTCAATGAATATAATTTGTTAAAATGATAGCGTTTCGTAAGCCTTTGCTGTAACACATGTGGCTACATAAATGTGTTACATATGTGTAGTAACACATGTGGCTACATATGTTTGTTACATATGTGTAGTAACACATGTGGGAACATAAGTGTAGTAACACATGTGCATGGAGCTATGTGCATATGTGTTTAATTGCCCTTGATTTCTCTTAAAACACACGCATACTCTATTTTTAAGACAGTGAACATCTTATTTGCGAATGGCACTTTATCATGCAGATATGCACTTTGCTGCCTAATAAAGGGGTGACCTAATACATTTTGCTTTATTAGGCAAGTTGACCAATAGAGCAAATCAATGCGGAATCCCTCGGCTTTATTGTACGTAACGTTATCTGACGTCATGCACGTAACGTTGCCTGACGTCATAAAACAAACAAAATACAACAGCATGGCGGCGTCCTCGATAAGCGTAACACTCTGAGAAATAGGTAATAATAGTAATGTGGATAATCTACATGATAAATAGAACCTCGCCATTATTCTTTTTCTAAGCCTCGCCTCATAAACTTGATAGTAAAAGGCACTGACATATTCTCTATTTATCATGGCTCTTACTGGTTGTGTGCCCTCGGTAGCTCAGCGGATAAAGCAATTCGCTTAAGAGCTGCATACTTCTTTGCTTCATGTTGGAGGCATATCTCAGTGATGGGAACTTAACACTGTTGGAGGCATATCTAAGTGATGAGAACTTAACACAATGTCATCTCCTTCTGTTGTTGCTGTCCAAATATAATATAAAATATGTGACGTAAACCCCTATTTTATATCATTTAATTTCCTATGGATTGTTGCCCAGATTCATTCCAAGAACTATAACAGTATTTGCCGTTATCGTTTTGTTTGGTTCAAATAATATAACGTTAACGTGTTTATTGGCAAATATGGTAACTACAATATCCCGGAATAATTGATATGTTTCAAGTAAGGTATGCACCAATACGGATGTAGTTCATGTGAGCAATATATTTATCTGTAACACTAATTGCAATACATGCGCTGTTTGTTTTATATCTAAATTAAATATTAATTAAAATAATTAATTAAAATATATCGTTAAATCATATTTATTAAGAAAACATGTTGTTTACTCATAAATGCAATTTGGTTTTTGAAGAGAAACCATTTTAATCTATACTGAAAGGAAAAAGAAACGCAGGGTGCGTATTTCCGCTATATATTGTATGTTTAATATGCTACTGCTAATCGAATGGTACAGGGAGACATTAGGCCTGTTGTTTTAGAAAGAATGTTTAAACAGCACTGAACACACCAATGGTTACCCTTTTAAAGTTTCATTATCGTCAGAATGCGCATTTGGCTCAAGCAGGTGAATAAACTTAGGCTTTAAATGTTGCAATCACTTAACATTAAATACAGTACTGAACTGGCTCAATTTTTCAAAGAGGAACTTCAGCATTTATGAATTTCTTGTTACAACGTGTACTGTGATTAAAACGTCTACAACATCACAGTTGTGACCTATCTCTAACTAACTGCACTTCTTTTTTTACAAAACATCTTGGGATTTTCTTGGAATATATATGGAATTAAGAGTGCAGTATATGCAATATATAGCGGAAATACGCACCCTGCGTTTCTTTTTCCTTTCAGTATATTTCGGAACAGATAATAAATATTTGTTAGTATCTTTTTCGCCACATATAATACATATTTATTTGTTTTATTTCTTCATATACATGTTTTACGCTTCATATATATTTAAGCTGTACCCATTATAATTATATCATGACAACCCATCCATTATACTACTGTACATACTGCAACATTATAACTACTACGTAATTACAGGTGACTAATAGGTCCATGGCCGGGTGCAAAGTATTGTCCTTTTGTAATGTACCGTGTGTATTGTATACATTATGCATATGTCATTATAACATACTAGTTACTTACTTTACCTATTTACTTACTTACAAGCACTCATACGGCTATAGCATGTTACGCCAAATGACTTAGATGAATTAAAAGCAAAATAAATCTATAGATATAACAGTTTTTGTGTTATACTTATAGTGCCTAGTAATGCTGCCTTGTTTGTTAGAGAATAACCTGGCGGGGATATCTTTATTTTCACTGTCCCGTTTTATTGGGATAACGGTAGGGTAAGGGTGAGGTTTGGTGAGTCATAAAACCTGGTTTAAACCCCCAGCGGCCTTTTTTTGCCACTGACTGTTCCAAGGCGTTCACCCTATTGTAAACCCTTTCGTGTTTGTGATGTTATATCTTGCTTTTTATTCATCGTTGTAGTTGTTGTTAGTCTCTGTGCGTGTTTGTGGTTGGCAGTGATTCTTGAAAATATATAAAATATATAACGCTACAATAAGCTATTTAATATACATAGCATAATGACAAGATAGTTCTAGTAGACGCATTTATTGAAAATAGGATTCAGCATGTTTCATAAGCATGTATGAAGCAATACACAATTTAATAATACTTAATTGCATTGCATTATATACCGTATTTTATGTATACAATATTTTAATAGATTTGGGCAGATGATCTTTTTTTATTAATCAGCTATTCACTAAGATCATTATTTTAATCATCCGTTATATTTTGCGTGTTCTTATATCCTATATTACCAAATCACCCAAAATGATATCCTATATTACCAAATCACCCAAAATGATATCCTATATTTTACCAAATCACCCAAAATAAAAACTGAAATACTCCAAAATTTAAATGCCTCGGTAAGTCATTCCCTTGATTATGGATCTTTTCTTATTGTTCTTTTAAACAATCCCATTACATATTATACAATGGTTGACGACATATTTGAAAGAACGGCTTAGGGTTAGATCCAGTTGTTAACAACGTTTGCGAAGTTTGACGCGGCAGAGTATTCTTCAATGACTGACGACGCATGGAAAGTATGACGTATATTGTCTTCCAGTGGTAATCGATGTATGTGAAAGTATGATTGAGATGTTCCTGCAATAGTTGATGACGAATGTGGAAATATAACATAGAGAGACTACACTTCAAAGGTAGGTATGAAAGTCAAAAGTCTGACGACGGGTGTGTCTATTCTCTAATGGTTGACGATGTTCCCCTGTGAATGTATGACGTAGTCGTTCCTCTTATGTGCCAGTATGACGTATAATATCGATCGATGGCCGACACCGAAAGCGGAGGTATCACATAGACTGTCCTAGATGGTTGGAGACGTTTGTGGACGTGTAGTGTAACACTTGAATATCCCACACAATAACACAACTGAGCAACACGGCGTTTGTTTACATTTACATCGTACATTGTCGTCGTTATATAGTTTATGTATGGCGTAGATTGGCATTCAATGTTTGACGTTTACATACATTCTCTAATGGTGGATGTGGTATGTAGAACTATGGTGTAGACTATCCTACAACGGATAACGGAGGCGATATTTCATAGCATGTGTTGTACTTTATGACTCCTGTCACTGGATGTGGAAGTATGGCTGTGTAGTTGGCGACGTATGCAAGCATATGACGAAGAAAGTTTTAACTGAAAAATGACGAGTATCCTCTTAGTGTAGACGACATATGTAGAACTAACTATGGCTTTGATATTCTCCAGTAGATAGCACACGTCAAGTACGTGGTAATATATCGCTAACTATCCTCGACTGGATGAGATGACGACGCATAAATGTGTGTTATATCCACCAATCGTTCAACTGAATCTGTTTAACGTCGCCTATTCTGTAAAATAGATAACATGGTTGTAAGAATATTATGAGGGACACTAGCATCGTTTGTGTTTTTAAACGGCGTGTTTTTCTATAACTTTTATCCTGTGCCTCTTTATGTGTACTGTCGTTTTCTTTTGTTTGATGTAGGTCAAGTATTTGTTCCTCTTAGTTTAGTTATACAGATTTATATACACACATGTATTTATAGTTTGCAAATAAATATACTGAGCACACAAATTTAGCACATAAAATGCATGTCAGTATCATACACGGGATACGCAGCCGTGTATGTTCGGGATCAATGATAAACTGACATAGATATGACAATTAATTATGCTATAAAGTCATTTGTAGACAAAGTCCGTGATAAAGAAAGCAAATATTTGGTAACACACCTTATAAGTTATCGAAAACATTTCAACGAAACGGGAGATAAGTTTAACATTACGAAATTTTGAATGTTTTTGTTTGAGAATAATAATGTTTTGTCAACACATTTTAGCGTTTTTTAAAAAATGACAGAATAGACAATTCTTGTCAATGCCAAATATTACGTTTGTTCAAAGCAATACATTTGTATAACAGAATAAGTTTGTGTTTTATTATATGGGAGGTAATTCTGATACTTAGCTTAGACTAATAAAATAACCCATTTGTTTTGAAAACAATATCCTTACCTAGCATTTCTTAAAGTTTCAAACAATTATATCAATATGTATATGTTTTTAATGTCCCTAAACTGTCGTGCTAAACCTTTTGGTTCAGTATATAATCTAAAAGTTGCATATACTCGTGTATATTGTGATTGGGATTCAGAAAAAGGGTGTTTTAATCTGTATCCAAATATTTTTTCATTAGCATACTGAATAATATGCTTATGGAAGTATAATTGTTAGGACAATTGGCATTATTGGCTGTTAATTTCTATATTGACCATTTGAACTGAGTTTCTATTAAAAAAACAATATTACTTTATCGTACCGTAGGAAGCTTTGAATATCGCTTAATCTTCTTCCTTCTTTACTGTTATCTTGATCTGTAAGAAGGACAAATCTAAATAGTAATCTGGCGTGAGAAATACAAGTTTTTCTTGTGTATACAGAAATATACAACGTAACTTGTTTAAGCAGTGATTAGCGAGAACCCGCCAACGATTTCACCACTAAATAAATATGCAATCTTGGACATAATCCACCTGATTTGGGAACAGGTAAAGCAATTAAGTTTTTTTGATGCACAATTAAATGAGAAAAGTCCACAACTCATTCAAAATGTACACGTATGCAAATGTTGGCATGACACACACTTACCATGTAATTGTTCAGGACATTTTATCACAACATACGGTAGAAGTTAGAAACAAACGATATGTTTTCATAGAAAACGCAAAAAAATAAGATCCAGAACATTGAGTGTTGCTTAAAATCTGATCGTTAAGCCGAAAGAGTATATGCATCATATATTCAGCTTGTGAAATTTCAAGGCGATCCAACAACATATGCGAGAAGAATTAGACACACACGAATGAAGGCTATATAGTTACGTAATTCCCATTCATTCTATAACATTTTACACTCCCGCTTATATTGTAGGGGACATAATTACAAGCATCATTATAAAATAATTCTAAAATTACAAAGAGAATGAACTCATCTTATACTGATTGTATTTAATGCTAATGTGTCATAATAATATATAAGTATTTTAACTTTCGTATAAAGAGAAAATATATTCTCGGAATGAGTACCCCGTTATAATCGGAATGAGTACCCCTTTATAATCGGAATGAGTACCCCGTTATAATCGGAATGAGTACCCCGTTATAATCGGAGTGAGTATCCCGTTATAACAATTGTATGCACAACGATATGTTTTCATTGAAGTCGATAAGGGAGTTTAATTTTGGAAGCTCATATGAGGATCAGGAATTACACAGTGACATATATACAAACCTTCCCGATGGGAGTCCCTTCGTATTCCTGAAGATCTGCTATCATCCCTTGATGAGTTCCTCTGTAAATGACATAGTATTTAATTATTAAATCATCATACGTGTATACACAGTATTTAAATATTAAATCATCATACGTATATAAACAGTATTTAAATATTAAATAATCGTACTTGTATGAACAGTATTTTAATTATTAAAATCATCATACGTATATACACAGTATTTAATTATTTAAATCATCATACGTATATACACAGTATTTAATTTTTAAATCGTCATGCGTATATAGACACTATTCAATTAGTACACAGTATTTAATTATTAAATCATCATGCCTGTAAACACAGTATTTAATTATTAAATCATCATGCGTATATAGACACTATTCAATTATTACACAGTATGTAATTATTAAATCATCGTACGTATATGCACAGTATTTAATTATTAAATCATCATACGTATAGAGACACTATTCAGTTATTACACAGTATTTAATTAGTAAATCATCATATGTGTATACACAGTATTTAATTATTAAATCATCATGTATACACAGTATTAAATTATTAAATAATCGTACGTGTATACACAGTATTTAATTATTAAATCATCGTACGTATATACACATAATTTAACTATTAAATCATCATACGTATATACACAGTTTTTAATTATTAAATCATCATACGTATAGAGACACTATTCAATTATTACACAGTATTTAATTAGTAAATCATCATGTGTGTATACACAGTATTTAATTCATAAATCATCATGTATACACAGTATTATATTATTAAATAATCGTAGGTGTATACACAGTATTTTATTATTAAATCATCGTACGTATATACACATTATTAACTATTAAATCATCATACGTATATACACAGTTTTTAATTATTAAATCATCATACGTATAGAGACACTATTCAATTATTACACAGTATTTAATTAGTAAATCATCATGTGTGTATACACAGTATTTAATTATTAAATCATCATGTATACACAGTATTTAATTATTAAATCATCATACGTGTATACACAGTATTTAATTTTTAAATCATCATACGTATATACACAGTATTTAATTAGTAAATCATCATGTGTGTATACACAGTATTTAATTTTTATATCATCATACGTATATACACAGTATTTAATTAGTAAATCATCATGTGTGTATACACAGTATTTAATTATTAAATCATACATGTATACACAGTATTTGATTATTTATAATCGTACGTGTATACACAGTATTTAATTATTAAATCATCACAAGTATTATACATACTATTTAATTATCAAATCATAGTACATGTATACACAGTATTTAATTATTAAATCACCATACGTAGTATACACAGTATTTATTTATTAAATCATCGGACGTATATACACAGTATTTAAATATTAAATCATCGAACGTATATACACATTATTTGATTATTAAATCATCGGACGTATATATACAGTATTTAATTATTAAATAATCGTACGTATATACACAGTATTTAATTATTAAATCATCGGACGTATATACACAGTATTTAATTATTAAATCATAGGGCGTATATACACAGTATTTAAATATTAAATCATCGAACGTATATAAACATTATTTGATTATTAAATCATCGGACGTATATATACAGTATTTAATTATTAAATCATCGTACGTATATACACAGTATTTAATTATTAAATCATCGTACGTATATACAAGGAAGAGCATTGAGTAATGTATAGTCACTGAGAGAAAATAAGTGTAATGTGAGCAGTATAAAAATAACGTCATTATTTTTCAAAGGTTGGCCATTTCCAATTGTGCCATTACAGGAATGTCATATTTGTTTTTATTATAACGAAAAATGCGAAGTTACATTGAGCAAAGGAAGACCTCTTGGAAAATATGTTTTAGCCAGTTAGTACTATTATAAACGGCTGCTATTAACATTTGTTTAATGATCACGTCACATTGAACAAAGAAAGAACTTGAACAAAATAATGCATTCTAGCCGGACAATATTATTCTGAACCGTCGCTATGAACATTTTTTTTGAGTGATGACGTCGCATTGAACAAAGAATTATTTTTCAAAATCTGTTTTAAGCCATTCAATATTTGTTGAACGGTCGCTATTAAAAATATTATGATCGGTGATGTCAAATGGAAAAAAGGACATTGTCAACTGAGGTATAATAAAAAATAAATATTCACCGACACAATATATTTAAACAAAAATGAGATATAGGGTCCTATAGAAACCACAGCGTCAGAGCGCAATGACATCGTAGGTCCGCACTGTACTGCAAACAAGGACTTGAAAATACAATGAAAGAGACAAAAAAACAACAGAAAGGGTTGTGAAGACAGGGTTACCGACTTGGAACGGTCAGTAGGCAATAAGGCCTACTGGTTAGCTTGAATCGATTTTATATGCGCACAATCCTTGATATTATCCTGTCTTAATAGCCCAAATTGACAGGACAGTGTAAACAAAACTACATCCCATCAAAAGGAAATCTCTAACAATAAAGAAATATAAAATTATCGGACAGGGAAAGCAGCATTCAAGGACGACAGTCAACCACAAAACACAAAAACAAACACGCAAACAGACAAACGAGGAGGCAAAAGTAATAAAAAAAGGGTTGACAATAGGGTTACCGCCTTGGAAAGGTCAGTGGCAACAAAGGCCACTGGGGGTTTAAACCGGTTCTAGGGTGCACCAAGCCTCACACTTACCCTACTGTCATCCCATTAAAACAGGACAGTGTAAATAAAGAAATCCCCGCCATGATCTAATCTCTAACCAACAAGGCAGCATCAATAGGCAATATAAGTAAAACACAAATATGCTCGTGTAAATATAATACAAAAAACACCAATAGCCTAGAAAGCCACAATGAAGGTCCTCAATGACTTGGCAGAAGCCAGAGCAACAAGAGAATAAACCATTAAGGGCACGACAAGAAAGATCATAGACAAACATCAAACGCCACCGTCCCAAAGGGCTTTAGGTAGGCGTCATCATAGGGTCCACAGCCTGTCCGGTCATCGTACAATTAAAGAGGAAAGCATAGTGGCGAACTATAAAAGGGTCCACCACCAAGCATGCAGTACGTTGCAAAATGATAGGGTCATAACCTCTTTTGATAAACTTTTTAACAAGTTTAACAAAGAGAGTACGAAAGTGATCATGACCAAGAATCTTACGAAGTTTATAAATCACATCACCATAGAAGTCAGGTTGTGATAGTCCTTGTCGCAGAAGAGTCCTTAAATTACTTTTATATTTGAACAGAAGATCAGGGTTACGATAATACAATTTTGCAACCCTGATTGAGCAGCTTTTTAGTTATTCAAAGATTACGAATATTAAAGTCCTCAACTCGAGTACAACCTCTTGAAAAACGAATAAGTTGAGACACACACACCCCATAAGAAGTTGCTCGGGGAACATCCCCATCCAAGTGGGGGTAATTAACAATGTCAAAATTAAAATCATCTCTCTTGTCATAGATTTTGCTAATTATTTCACCATTTTCAATCGAGAGATCTAAATCAAGAAAAGAAGCGTTATTATCAGATATATTAGCTTTATTAAGCTGAAGTTCTTTAGGATAGATATTATCAACCATAGTTGGAAAGAAAGGGTTGTCAATGTTCAGTATGTCATCCAGATACCGAGAGGTGTCATTAAAAGCTTCAATAACATCTGCCTGGGTATCTGTTGAAAGACTCAACATGAAATCTCTTTCATAGCAAACTAAAAACAAATCTGCGACAAGTGGTGCACAGTTCGTACCCATAGGGATACCAACAATTTGTCTATAAACGGTGGTACCATACCTGACGAAAATATTATCTAATAGGAAGATGAGTGCTTCACAAACTTCATAGCAAGTCCACATAGTATAATTGTCTAAACTGCCATTAGTAAAAAACGCTTTAATATTATTACATGCCAAAAACGTCGTATTTTCTCTAGCGAATGTGTTTTGAATAAGATAAATTAGCTTGTCTTTAATAAGATGATGCGGTAAGGTTGTATATAGTGTAGAGAAGTCATAAGTACTTATTGATGAAACTTGACCTTTATTGAAAATTTTATTAAGAACGTCTCTTTAATTTTTTATAGACCAAAATAAATTAATCCCAGAGTTTTCATAAGTTTTATCACACTACAGTTTAACGTGATCTTTAACGGCCGTAAGACAAGAAGTTAAAAGTTTGGAGATGTTTGTTGTGGTGCAGGCACTAGAATTAGAAATAAAGCGAGCCTTACACGGATTTTTATGTAATTTAGGAATCCAGTACATGGTAGGCAGTTTATTTTGCTTATCGTTTACACCAGCCTTGAAAGTAGTGCACCGAGTGATATGTGCGGAAACAACATCATCCTAAGTAGAATTAACTGGAGTATAAGAATTGGTGCTGCCGAGTTCCAGAGATAAAACATCGACGTAATGTAGGCGTCAAACAATAATTACATTATAAGCTGCTTTATCTGCAGGAACTAAAACAAATTTATTATGAAATTCCTGAATTCCCTTTTTAAATTACGAAAGGAAAACCTAGGTCTCGGAGGTAGTAAAGAGGGGTTAGCATTATAAAAGTTAATACGTGTATCTATAATTTTAAGAATTGACTTTTTCCAAGTAGAAAGCGAGTTTGGGTCCGCATGTTCTCTACGACACCATTTTATACTAAAATCTTCAATGGAGTGGGCGATCTGGGCACGACAGGCATTAAAATCAATAGCTGAAGGTAATCTATATTTAGGACCTTACGAAAACAAATGCCGAATGCGTTTATCAACAATATCAAAACTACCAGTGATGACATGACCTGCTGGAGCATAACAAAATGTTGATGTGTTGCATTCACATTCTTTAGGGGTATTATGTACTATATCAAGGTCAGAAACTATTTTGTTGTAGTTGAAAATAATATTTATAATAGGCTTTTTATACTTATAACAAATTACAGGACTTTCGGAATTTTTGAAATATTTTGGGATAGAATCAACTACATGAGTATCCCAAAAATACTAGGCATGTCAATGAAATCGATACCTTTATTAATATATAGTAGTTTAAGAAAATGCCTGAGGTGATCAGACTCCTTGTCAATATGGGGTCGGAAAACATGTTGTGTGTAGCTTTGAACTATGGAAGCACTGTTATACAAGGGATCTGTACGAATGACAATTTTGTCGGCTTCCTCGTCGATCAACTTTAGTGAAGAAATAGACAAAGAGGTAAGCCGTGAAAGCATAGAGTGCTTTCCAGACTGTTTAAAAATAGTATGTAAATCCGCAAAAGAAATAATTACACACGATTTACGTTTGATGTTACCATTACGCGTAAGACCATGATACCTAGATTTACGCTTTCGGATAGAAAATATAGAAAAGTCCACATCCAGAGAAACCAACTAAAGAAACACATACAAAATAATAAACATCTCAGGATGTATCCAGAATCGTACTGAACAACCATAGTAGTTACAGCTAAAGAGAAAACCAATCTAGGGTACGACCAGAAAACCCGAGGGACGAAAGCTCATGCACCCATCTCCCTCAGTTGGGGTTTCAGTAGGTACAATCATAGAGTCCCAAGAGGTAGTCCAGTCTAAACACAGTCATGTAAATATTAGCAAACAAATGTAAACATTAGTTTAGGATTAATTAACAATAATTAGAGTATGAATTATCGGTTGAAAAAAAGACCAATCATACAAATATAATACAATAACTAAAGTTAGTTTTATGGCGCAATATGTAAAGTTTATTCGCTGTTCGTTATACCACAGTTGTTTGAGTAAAAATACTGTAAACATGTCTTACAACTGTAGACTTCCTTCGATTTCTGACGATTTCCTTCGTTGTCTTGCTTTTATGGCTGTTTTGACCTGGACAAACCAAAACATATGCTGTGTATATATACATGATTATTCCTGTTGACTTACATGATGCAGATAAAACAATGAACATATATTCAAACAATAATTGAGAAACAATTCACAAAATGTTGCCCAACAGGAGTTATATAGATATAAATGATTTAAAAATGCCAAAACCATCATTTAATTCTCCTTCTAATGATAGAATTTTCCTTTCTCTACCATTTTAATCAAAGAAGGAGTTCAACGGAAACTTTTACTATGCCAAACCGAGTTTTAAGAGAAAAGCGAAACATGATGAGAGTTTTATCTTTAAACAGCTTTTTTACACAACTTCTTAAAAAATAATTATTACAATCTCATTTTGATATTTATTATGAATCTTTTGAATGAAATTCTCATCAAAATCAATGAATAAAAGAGAGAGGAGATAGAAGGAAAAGTTAAGGTGCCACGTGATATTTTGTCTACTTCATTGGTTCTGATGAAGATTCCTATCTGTTTATTTATATGTCTGTGGTTATTGGCAACAGTCAGATATACATTTCATTGTATTAAGTGTCATACAAGTCGAAAAAAACATTTAAGATCACACCAACAATTGTATTAATTTTGGATACAGTATTGTTAATGTATATTCTATACGAACCTGTGCATTTAATAGGCAGTAGAATAGAAATATAAAGACTCCCTGAAAAGAAACAATATACTTATTATAGGCAAATCAGGTTCACATAGGTATAGTGTTGTAGGGTGGCAATGCTTCATTACATTCAAAATGTTCATATTTGTGAACACATGACAACCAAAGTGTCGACTCTTTAGCAGAGTTAACTGAATTAATCATAATGTTTATGTACTTGAACTGTTATCTAAAATGTCTGCATGTTTGCCATTAACAAAACATGATTGTGCTTACATACTTTTATTAGTCTACATGTATAACTTTTCGTTTAGTTTATAAGACGTTGTCCCTTTAAATTAGGAGGACACGCGGTACTCTGAATTATTTTAAAACTCCACATGCTATTGCATTTTATTCAATTATATGCAAGCGGGTTTAAAGTAAAAGTAAAACTGATTTACTCTGTTATAAAACAGAGGCAATAATGCGTGATATTAATTTCAATAGTATTAATAGTTAGATCACATTACGGGTATTACATTACATATGGTTACTCATTAAAGTATTCAATTATTTAGCTTCATTTAGTGCTAGGGGTTCTAGAGTCGGCACATGTACCTATTGTCGATTAAACCTGTTCATGTGATTATAATCAGTACTGTTTTTTAAGGATTACATTGCAATTAACTATTCAAACAACTCATAAACTTAAATAAAATCAAATATAAACAGTATAACGAATTAGGACAAGTTAAAGAGATTGACTGACCTGTAAACCATTACATATTGCAAATATATACTGCATCCAGTAGAAATCGTCGATGATGTATAAAATACCAAGTATCCAAGACAATCCCATCAACGGAATCAGAACACACAAGGAACGTACGCTAGTTCTGTAATCATCAACAGCATTAAATCATTTACAGAAATTTTCTGCTCATGTGAACGTGTTTGTTTTGTATTAAAGCAAATGTATGACGTGTTAGTTAATAATGGTTCAACTCTCTTTGGAAATATAAATCTTATAAAATGTACGATAAGCTTTTCAAGTCCGAGATTAAGAACATTGAATTATAACTTGATTTGAAATGCGAAACATTGAAACATTGTGAGGAGGAAGTCAGCACAAGTTGTGCAACTACGAGGCGGCCTTGTTTAGGACGCGGGACGATCGTGTTTACGTATCGTGTAAATTCGCCGAACATGAAGTGGACGAATAAGTTTATCATTACAAGTTTATGTGAAGTCAGAGGTAGGTATGGGTTCGTCATAGGTCTAACACAGTTGGTGCCTCAACAAAGCCTCCAGTCATTTTGATGTAAATGTAAACTGATTTCATGCAATCAACTTTTCACTGCATGTCCAGCCTTTCAGAATATAAATCCAACCACGGACATCAAGCTAGTAACCTTAACATGGGACGCACATCAACAGTGCAACCTGTTTTTGTAGCAGGTCCTTTTTGAAATGACAGCCAAAATAATATGTATAATACATGTCCTTCCCTACTTAGAAATAAAGCGCGTATGACTTATTTTAAAAATGAAGTATATTTACAAAGAACACTATAGAGAAGGCCGGTGAAAACTAACATTTATACCAGACTACACCAATTACCAACCAGTCAGAGGGCAGGGAAAATGTGTTAGGGTAAATTCGGAGCTATTACACTGTGTCACAAAATGTCACAGGTAGAGCGTATTGGTCGTACATAGCTCTTGTAAGTTGTCGGTTACACCCAAATCTATTGTTCGAGTTGAAACAATTTCACAATATTCATGATCTATTCATGTAACACGTAAAAGCGTGGACATTTTAAGTGGCCGCCAGAGAGGCCGTGTCATAAGTTTAGTTTTGTGCTAATGCATGTAAACGTATAGGTCTATCTTCCTTAAACGGCAAAATTGTATAAGGGGCCTCTCGTGTAGATTCAATACTGCAGATTTAGCCACGTTTGTCACGGAATGAACGGGGAAATAATGGTTTGGGCGTTATGTTTGCTATAAAACCCATTGTCTTCCAGTTCTTGCCGGGATGATCGATAATTACTTTGTTGGAACAGAGATTGGACGGCAAAATTCACAGGCAATATGTGGTTAGTAGTTATTTTATTAAACTTTTATCGTACATTTGTATTCAGTGGGCGGCGCCATCTTGTTTGTCGGTTACGACATCCGGTTAGCATTGATGTTTCTCAAACATTAACTTTAGACTAGCATATGATTTTGAAGTTACTTTATTAGATGTAATTATTGTAATTGATCATTAATTGTAAAACAATATTAATTTGATAACAGTGGATAATAGGTGCATTAGTTAACGTTGGCGTATAACTCAGTGATTGTAATACACGATTGTTAAACATTAGTTAACAATGAGATGAGGGACTAGGATAAATGATCGACGCGTATGCATAGCGTTGTATAATGTGGTCATTAGTTGACATGCGTGCATGCATAACTCAGTGAGTGTAATATATGAGTGATTTGATAATGTTTATATTACATGTATTAGGGGCATTGATTAACAGCGACGTACATGGCGTATACATGACGTTGTAGAATATGTATACATTGCTACTCATCATTAGTACAGCTTACATATATTTATTGAATAATGATTTGTTTGGGTAATGATAATTATGCAAGATTGTTATGTTTGTCAACCGACATCTAAAACGTATGTATAATTACAGCCTAAGCCATCCAGGATATAAGCCATCCAGGGTTGGAGTAAGCCATCCATGTTTTGATATTCCGGAGTGGAGCTAAGCTTCCACGATTAACGTAACGAGCGATGGAGACGGTCCCCGTACCTGCGCAGTATGGCCAGGTTTTATTAACGACAACCCCGGGACACAAGGTGGGCCCGTCATCAGTCCTCACTGGAGGAACATCACCCACAATCTCAGTGGAGGTTAATCATCATTACATCGCGTCATCAACCCTTACAGAAGGCATTTGACAATCATCCATTGAATTCGCGCATCATCATCTTCATGAGCTCTCGCGCATTACAGTTATCGCGCTAGACCATGAATCAACATCGTTATAGCTTTAACAACACTTTAGTGTCTTATACATTAAGTATTTATAACAATACTAAGAACGTCTTAAACGTTCATGAGAACATTCTTTTCATAGTTCATTTGTGTATTCGCTTGTTTTTTTAGATAATTGTATATATATTAACATATTTTAAAAGTTGCATTCAACTTATGTAAATGCATTCACCGTCATTGATTCTTTCCTGAGTTAGCCCCAACCACTAGAGTCATCCTGTGACACACTGAATCTCTTAATTTTGATTGGTTGACAAGGAACTTTCAAACCAAAAAATCTAGATAAAAAAATAATTAAAATTAAACATTTTAAGAGTACTTATGATGGTTAAATCATACATTTGTGCAATGTATTCTTAATTCGTGGCATAATAAAAACAAGAAGTATATTTTACATCTACATGCAAGTAGGTGGGTCACAACCATCAGACCAAACGGCTTTTTCAAAACATACTCAACGTATTTTTGATAAAACTAAGATATGTCTTTCAAAACAAGTAAGCAAAAATATAGCTTCTTATATTAAGGAACACAGTACAGAGCTTAGAGCTATAATGTAGGGCTATAGGGAAATGAAATGGTGTAGTATGACCTAAAGATGCACTAAGTGTTTTTTCTTAATATTCCTATTTCTGGCCCAATCAACTTGAAATTTTCTGTGAATACTTGAAACAGAGTGGAATAAAATAAATGATGTTAACATTTTGAAATTCAAACCAGAACAGATTTAAATCAGTTTAACTAAATGTGTGTGGTTTGGGGTTAAATATGGGGGTGGCTATGATTTTCGGTATCCATGAAGCAAATCAAGCACCCTCTGTAGTGCCTATAAATGGATTCTTGTCAATAGGAAATATATCTGAAGATTTGCTAATAATCAGTAGCATTTTTTTGTTTTAAGGTTCCGTACAAGGTTAAAATCTGAAATTGTATCTAAACTGAAATTTTGACTTGGCACGAACCAAACATATGTATTTCTTGTACCGAAAGCCTCAGATCCTTTATATTATGTAGGTGATGATTGATTTGACATTTTGAAGCTAAAATGTACAGCCATTTATGGAAAACAGCATTTATTTTGTGTTTTGTTTTACATCATTACATGGTCCGAGTATTAATTTTCATACCCCATCCAACCCCTTCTTCAAGAAGCAAAAACGGGGTTGGCTGGGGTATGAAAAAAACCCGTTAATTTCGGTCCAAAAAGTTTGCATATTGTAAAATTAAAACTTTTGATAGGTAATTTCAGTAAAAAATGTTTTTAAACGCATTTTATTATCATAATATCCATTATAAAATCCTGCTAATATAAGCTTTCCCATCGCTTAATGGAATTAAGGCGGGGCCACGTAATGAATGCAATGTCACACATTAATTTGTCTAATTACTAGAGTCAAAGGTGTTTTGGATTGCATTATGTACTATTCTAATGTATAAATCTAGATTAGCTTGCATTTTCCAGATCTTTAAATCACTGGTTAGTTGATAAATTGTTACACATATGTTGGGTAGACTTCATCTTTGAACCATAACTTCTATGACCATTTTCAATTAAAATAAGCTCAGTAGCAGCTTTAGGGTATATTTCGTTCAAAATAAATGTTAGAATTTGATAAAAATGCTTTATCCTTCATAAAAATGAATAATTTCATGCATGAGTGATTTTGAAGTCAGAACCCCAAAGTATATTTCATTTTCTGTTCAGTATACAGACTATCATGTCTGAAAACTTTAATTGATCGAAATGAATTAAACGGTTCAATTATTATGATAATTTTTCTATTTCGGATAACGCGTTTAAAAGTCCAGGATTTATATAGGGTAAAAAGCGGTTTGAATGCATGCATTTAACCAGATTGAATAAAGATCTTCGCAAAAAGCTGTCAGTCCATTCGGTCAATCTTCATGGTCATTTAGATATATTCGATAAATATTTTGGAGAAATGTTGCGACTCCTTTAGACCAAACTACACCAAATACCAACCAATCAGCGGGTAGGGAAAAAGTTCCAGGGTAAATTCGGAGCTATTACACTGAATCTCTTAATTTATTGGTTGACAAGGTAAACAATCTAAAAGATCTTGCTAAAAATTAAATTTCATCTTTTGAAGAGTAGTTATGAAGGTTAAATAAAAACAAGACGTATATTTTACATTTTCAGTGTGTTTCTACATGCAAGTAGGTGGGTCACAACCATCCGACCCAAACGGCTTTTTAAAACATACTCAACGTATGATTTGTGTACGTTTTTCAAAAGAAGTTAGCAAATTATAGCTTTTTATACTAGGGAACACAGTACAGAGCTTAAAGCTATAATGTATGGCTATGGAAAATTGAAATGGTGTAGTATGACCATAAGACTGGCTATAGCTTTCAGAGTAAATAATGCAGTAAAGTAAGTTACTTTAATTGTTCCATTTCCTTCTCCTCCTTTGTTTTCAACATCGCTCCTAATACGGCAACAAGGATCAACAGATTAATCTGTAAGATGACATGTGATTTGAATATGAATATGCAAGAAATAGGCAAAATGATAACGAATGACCATATGTAAAAATAGAAATGTGTAATTCTTAAGAATCATTCATTTACGACAAACATCTCAGTTGTATCACGGTCAACAAAGGGAACAAACCCTCCAAATAAAGGCAAAATTACACTTAAAAAAACATTGATCAAAATTTATATCCAGGTGTTCTGGTTATACAATAGTGCGCCGAGTAAAAATATAGGTATGTTCACGGTCTCTTAAAATACAGTGACTCTTAATTTAACGATCAAGTGTTGTGATTTAGTGGCTGATTAAAACCATTTATATTGTTTCTATAGAGTTCGGAGTTGAAAAACAGGCACGTTATATATATATATTCATCTGTAGGTTTAAAAACGGTATACTTCTGTTGTAAACGTTGCCCGTTGGTTGGAGGAAAAGGACTTTAATACTGATAAATGTGGACATATATGTAACTGCTTCGAAGTATTAATTTGACGGGCACTCACCAATATGATAAGAAGTGCAGGTCCTACGAAAGCCCATATCAGCCCATTGTCAATTGATAACCAACAACTAAAATAACAAAAATACAATGCATGTATCAAGTGCAAATGTTGTGGAAAATATGACGATTATTTGTGTTTAAACAAAGATGTGTGGTAAAACACCAAAAAAGTGGACATTCGCATTAACACAACTGGAAAAATTAAGCGTTAACACATTGAATACTTCCCTATAGCTAACACATACTGCACATATTACCACTAAATACACATCGTTATCAAGTTGAATATTTAAATGAAATTGACATAAACGAAATATATGGTCTTATAGAAATTACAGCACCCAAACGCAATGGCACCGTAGATCCGCACTGTACACAAAAAAAGAGAAACTTAATTCTACAATGAAAAGGACAATACACAACACAAATAGTTATAAAGACAGGATTACCGACTTAGAACGGTCAGTAGGCAATATGGCCTACTGGTTAGCTGAAGTCGATTTTAAGTGTACACATCCTCTCTATTACCTTATCTTCAATGCTCATATTGACAAGACAGTGTAAATAAAAGTACATCCCATCAACAGGCAATCTCTGACAATAACGTGTACATGTTATTGTAAACATTTACCCCAGAATCGTATTAATCTTAAGTTTGCATAATAGTATACTGATAATACAAATATAGCACATGAGATAAAATGTGTAAAGCTATAAACCAAAATCGAACTCAAAATAAATCAATAAAATGACTACTTACAAATGTTCGTTTCCATAACCCTCTGTCCTAGTTACTCCAAGCGAAATAACTACTATGACGCCTGGCATTACTGAAATAAAATATTTTGTCAATTATAAAAATAATATATTTAAAAAAAAAAACACTAAATTATATAAGTTACATATCATGTATGAAAGTGATAGTATTATAGAGCGCATATGCATTTAGACATTGGTTATAACAGTGTAATAATACTTATTATTAGTACAACAAATACTATACATGGGTTTCTTTAGATACTTCTTTCATATTAGCAAATACACGTACTGAAAGGGTGATATGTGTAAATAATTGACGTGCGCATCTTCTTTTATCAAACAGGTTAAAACCCACCACGGTTGATCTAACTCTGCACTGAAGAATGCAAATCTGCCACGTGAATTTCGTCTTATATGTAAACAACTTAACAAGAGGCCCAAGAGGGAATGTATCGCTCTCCTTGCTATATGGAGTCTGTGCTTGAGGTGGGGTGGAAAAAATAGTTGTTGAGGCACTTATGACAAAACTCTTTGCCCTGCACTGAGCAAAAAGCCAGTTGAACATATAAATTACTGCAAATTCCACAAGCCGTATCCATGTAAAGTGGTCCCTTTACGCAGGAGGATAAAACCCGTTTTTCATATGTTGTGCCTCGAGTCACTAAATGAACATACCAAAATAGAATCAAATCCATTTACATTTAGACAAGATATACATTTTTGTCAGTGTTTTTTTTACCCGATTACCCCCAAGGGGGCCCAGTGGGCGGAGCCAAAATCCGAGACCTTGTGCACCCCCTTGGGTCATAAAACAATTTTTTAAAAAATAAGTAAATGTAAACACTGGGATTTGAATTGAAATGTTGTTCAACGGCTCATCAACACAGTATAGGTTATTGAGAACCGCCCCAGAGAGAAGGGAAGAATACATAGGGATCCGAGAACCTTGCCCTACTCTTATTATCGAATAGATTCCTATGGTTCTTTAAGTGCTCGGAGGATAGACCCCAGATTCCCATTATAGCATATTCCATATTTAAGAAAATCAAGGGCTGGTTATACTGGTCCGATCCGGCTGATATTTGAATAAATGTGCTAGAGTGTTCACAAGGCAGAATATAGCTTTTTTCAGCAAAATAAGGGCCGTAATCCTGGTGTTTCTGATCCAATCTGCCTCGTTTTCGAACTCGCCCGAGCTTTCAATGATATTAACAATCTTTGTACGTTTCGTAAAGATCAAATCATAAATGAAGGGACTAGAGTGTTCACAAGGCAGAAAATGGCCTTTTTCAGCAAATTAAGGGCCATAACTCCGGTGAAACTTATCCGATATGGCTGATTTTCACCTTGTCCGAGATTTCATTGATATTAACAATACTTGCAAGTTTGGTAAAGATCAAATAATAAATGAAGGTGCTAGAGTGTTCACAAGGCAGAATATGACATTTTTTTAGCAAATCAAGGGCCTTAACTCCAGTGAAACTAATTAGATCTGGCTGTTTCCAAACTTGTTCGAGCTGTTAATAATATTAGCAATCTGTGCTAGTTTGGTAAAGATCAAATAATAAATGAAGTGGCTAGAGTGTTCACAAGGCAGAATATGGCATTTTTCAGCAAATCAAGGGACATAACTCCAGTGAAACTAATTTGATCTGGCTGGTTTTCGAACTTTTCCGAGATTTCATTGATATTAACAATGTGTCTAAGTTTGGTAAAGATCAAATAATAAATGAAGGTCCTAGAGTGTTCACAAGGCAAAAGTTAACGGACGATGGACGACGACGGACGCCGGACTACTCGCCATGCCATTAGCTCTTCTATCAGTAGAGACAAAAACAGGGGTTACAGATCATGTTATTCTGCTGCCGGAGGCAGCAGACTCATATATGACTTTAGTAATTGCACATGGTAAGGTAGTAATGAATAGTTTCTTTGGGTTTTTCAGCTTTGTATAAACACATATTTTGTAATGTTGAAAGGTTACCATTTCACTTGCTGAAATGACATTTTCGTAAACCAGTCTACTGAATGTAGCATGTAATCCATTCGCAACATCTCGCACACTGCTTTGCGGGATCCCGAAGAATGACGGGATTGGCCGAGCGTTCACGATTGGCATGTAATCATTACTATTAGATTAGCGACTAAACATTCAGAAGTTTGAATGGTGCGGTTGGTCGAGGCGTCGTGTTAGTGCCCCCGAAGGTAGGGTTCAAGCCTGCTGATTTCCCTTTGTTTTTTTTGCATTGGTTTATATTATTCCTTTACATTTTTCATTTTGATAACGCAATCTTATGCACATATTTTGTAATGTTGAAAGGTTTTAAATGACATTTTCGTAAACCAGTCTACTGATCCATTTGCAACATCTCGTAGAGCCTCTCTCGTACACAGCTTTGCTGTATCCCGAAGAATGACGGGATTGGCCGAGCGTTCACGATTGGCATGTAATCATTACTATTATATATATATTAGCGACGGAATATTCAGAAGTCTGAATGGTGCGGTTGGTCGAGGCGTCGTGTTAGTGCCCACGAAGGTACTTCTAGCATGTCGTATTACAAGATAATTGTAATCAATATGTAAGGCATGTCAAGGTTTTGAACAGAAAGAAGCGAGGTCGCCAACATTGATTTAAAATGCTTGGTAGGAAGAACTGATGGTAAAAATCGGGAAGAATGTAAGAAAAAACGGTCTTCCGTGACAACATTTATTTTTTTCAATATTGTTTTAACACCCGTGACTTGATATATTATTATGTTAACTTCCTGTCTCTCGGCAGCTATTTTACGCTTGCGTAAAACCTTGCTTGTATTTACTGACATTATTCAAGATAACTGCAATGTTGACTGTATAATTATAAATCCAGTTGTTTAAACATATCAGTGATAAGCTTGACTTCCGTGAGGAAAACATTTAACAATACTTTTGAAATGGATGATTCTAGACGATAATTAAATTTTTATAATACATTAAGTTATTTTTATCTACTAGTATTAGAATCTCGATTTTACAGCTGTAGCCTATTCGAGTCTCGATTTTACACCTGTAGCCTCGATTTTACACCTGTAGCCTGTTAGAGTCTCGATTTTACACCTGTAGCCTTTTGTATTTGATTAGTATAAAGCATGCATAACTGACATGCAGAGCACTATCAGTGTTTCCTTTCCTTGACCTATTGACATATTTAAAACAGGCAATAATCATTCACTTACAGATGTACCTATCTAGAACCATGTTTAAAAAGACACTGACGTGTGTTTGCAACTTTTAAATATATATAATAAATGGCGACTTACACCAGGACAATGTCAAAAGCAGTTTGGTCCTCATCTGCTTGACGAACACAAACAGCACGGTGATGCCAACCACGACTCCCTCGGTTAGCATTACACAGAACACAACAAGGTATATGTAATGCAACACCACAGCTACGATGGTACAAAATACCTGAATGGAAACAGGTCACTTATAATTTAAAACACAGAGAAAAGCTTGGAAAATGATCATGAATCGTTGTTATTGAACGTAGCGCAATATTTATGGTGCTTTTTAAATAGATTAGTTATGATTTATTAATTTGTATCAGTTAGTATATGTTCAGTTTAAGTTTAACCCATATAAAACGAAACATAAATCATCAGTAAACGTATTATGCCGTATACCTTTGCATTGTCTAACCTTTGCAACCAAACGCAATTTCATATTTGACTGCACAATGAATAATTGAAATTAACCTTGCTTTCCGTTCTGTCGACCCCTGCCAGAAACACGATGTACGAGGTGATGATTGCTACACAAAGATTAACAAGGATTGTTGCCCTGTCGTTTCGCAGATACCTTGAAATATACGTAAAAACACACAGTCATGTAACATTAGGTATAAAAGTCGAACAAGAAATATTAAAGTCCCAACTCGGCTACAAGCTCTAGAAAAGCGATGAAGTTGAGAAACATAGAAACATAGTTCCTCGGGGAACATCCCCATGAAAGTGGGGATAATGCACAATATCAAAAAAATGGAACCTATAGAAAATAAGTGTAGACTGGATGAATCGTCTGTGTAAATCAGCAGCTAATCTCGACATATACATATGATAAAAATAGTGTGTATTGGCTATATGCTTCTGTATGTTTGTGAAAACCATCAGTGTTACTCCAACTACCCATATGGACACTGACTACACGTTGACTATGTGCTTGTGTCAATCGTCAGCTTACCTATACAGCCACATGTTGGCACGGAGTGTAAACTGAATTGTGCGTCTTAAGCATTAGCTTTATTCCCCTTAAACGTATTTACTCTGGCTATAGACTGAATACGTGTTTGTGCAAACTTTCCACTTACCTCCACAGGCACATGTGTACAATTAGTGTAACCAGTAGGCACAGCAACGAGATGCCAATACCAATGATTGAAATTAACGCTAGAGAATCGGCAGCTCCCTGAAAATGCATGGATATTGTAAGGAAGTACGTTATAGATTTGTCACGTACTTTAATGCAATAGACAAAGTGGAAGCCGGACTATTGTGGCGTAAGTTTAAACTTAACCTAGTAACGCAAAACAATATACTTGGCTGCATCCTGTCATAAAGAGATATAATAACCATTTAACCTTGATACGTGAAGGAGATGAAAACAAATTTAATAATTTTACATTTTATGTATATAATTCTCATTTTTACTGGGTACAGTGCAGCCTTTATGTTACGATATGGAAATAACTCCCGTGCAAATATAGTACTTCTTTGTGATTCAAGCGCATACAGCACTTGTTGTTTAAGACGTAGTCGATTATTAAAACGTGTAGCAATGCATTCTGGTACTGTGTTAAAGTACGACACGTAAAAACCGCTTATCAAGAAAAGTGACTAAAATAAGTATAAAAGTCGAACAGGAAATACAGCTTTCACAGAACACAGTAGACCCCAAAACACGCAAAAAGACAAACATGAATTGCAATGTTAACAAAGAATAAAGGCATATGACGTCACAAACACAAAAAGGGTTGGCAATAGGGCTACCGCCTGGGAACGATCAGTGGCAAACAAAGGCCGTTGGGGGAGTGGGGGGGGGGGGTGTTGAACCAGGTCCTAGGGTGCACCAAACCTCACACTTACCCTACTATCATTCCAGTAAAACGGGTCAGTGTACATAAAGACATCCCCGCCATGAACTATTCTCTAACTAACAAGGCAGCATTAATAGGCAATATAAGTAAAACACAAAGATGCTCGAATATTCATAAATACAAAACAACAATAGCCTAGAAAGCCACAAAGAAGGTACTCAGTGACTTGGCAGAAGCCAGAGCAACAAGAGAATAAACCAGTGAGGGCACGACAAGACAAACATCAAACCTCACCGTCCTTTTGGGCTTTAGGTAGACGTCATCATAGGGTTCACAGCCTGACCGGTCATCGCACAATTAAAGAGGAAAGCATAGTGGCAAAATGTAAATGGGTCCACCACCAAGCATGCAGTGCGTTGCAAAATAATATGTTGATAACCTCTTTTAATAAGCCTTTTAACCAGTTTAACAAAGATAGTATGAAAGTGATCATGACCAAGGATCTTACGAAGTTTGTAAATCACATGATCATACAATATTTAGGTTAGGCAACGCATATTGTAGTTATGCGACATGGGTATATTACATATGATAGCATAATTTAAACACTGTAGTCTATGCTTAAAATAGACAAAGTAAATAACTGATTAACGAAAGCAAAGAAAGTAAGGAAACGTATCTAATCATATGCATGTACGTAAACAGCAATATACTAGACTTCAGAAACCGCAGATCGATTACGTAAGTAAGTGACCAGCCACAGCAATTTAAATGAAACTCAACCTCTTTGAACGGACTCATTAAAACCGCAAAGTTTGTCAGGTGGTTGCATTCACATATCGTCAGTGACTGGTTTGTCAGCACCATCTTGCAGCCGTCGGTAGACCAGTAACCTTGAGACTGTGACCCACTGTAAATAAATCAGAAAAAAAATAATAATGTAAACAGCCCTATTGTCAACCTGTTTATGTTTGTGCACACGCCTTGTTTATTAAGATTATAATTGTAGTTTGTTTTGATGCGTGTTTTTGATTGAATGTGTTCTGTAAAAGCTGGATTTCCTGTTAGACTTTTATATCTACCGTTATTGTTCATTTAATTAGATAAATTGTATACATGTTTATACAATCCACATTACGTGGTCCGGGTATTAACGTTCATACCCCAGCCAACCCCTTCTCCAAGAAGCGAAAACGAGATTGGCTGGGGTATGAAATAAAACCTTAATTACGGCTTAAAAAGTTTGCATATTGCAAAACTAAAATATTTCATAGGTGATTTTAAACCGGTTATCGCATCTTTTCAGTTAAAAATGTTTTTTAAAACATGTTTTGTTGTCGAAATATCCGTTATAAAATTCTGCTTATATAAGCTTTCTCACCGCTTAAAGGATTTAGGGCGGGACCACGTAAGGAATATGGTAGAGGCAACATCAAAATAAACCTGACCAGTTGTTATATATGTCTTGTTTTAGTAGAAAAATCCCAATATAAAAGATCACAAGTGTTTGTAAAAAGTATTTCAAGTAATTGTGCGACTTAGGTAGTCCGCATTTTAATAAGTTGCATTTAATGACACATTTCGACCTGAAGGACATCAAATAAAAAGTATTTTTAGCACACATTTTCATCAATTTGAATTTTTAACATGTTTACGTATTTAAGTAAATAACGTGCATCACAGCCATTTGAATCAAAATAATAGTTTTAGAAGAAACCAATATTGAAATCGGTGGTTAATTGCACTGATAACGCAATAGGTGTAAGTATCCTCAAACAAAAATATGCTACTTGTAAACAAACACTACCGAACGTATTTGAATAATGTATCGTGTTTGTTGAAACTTATATCAAAGACATGTACACTGATCAAAATTCCTAATTACTCATTTTTGTATCTAATTTTCTAAGTTTAAATTTATTTAGAATAGTTGTGTGATAAGTGTTTTGTTTTTGCCAATAGTCAGTAAAACATTTTTTTTTTACATCTTTAGTGAGTTATCCTCTTTTTAGCCTTCAGCTGGAGACCGGATTTTGGCTTAGCGGTACCACTCAAGGTGGCAAATTCTAAAAATGTTTAAATGGAATATAAATAACACGGGTAGACTTCTGAGATACACAGCTTATGCCCTGATTTTGGGGCAAAATCATCAAAATTTGACAAAAATCCCTGAAAACTTGAATATATTTTAAAAAAATATCAGTGTACATTTTAAATACGTTTTTGGTTCAGTAATGATAAATATACATTGATCTAATATGTGTATATTTTTAAAGGTAATACTTTACTATTTTTTCAATTTGTGGGTAAAAACTTACAATGTTTACCCCATAAAAAAATAATATCAAAAAATCAAAAATCATTACATAAATAATTTGTTTGTTAATATTGTAACCTATGGTTTGTACAATTGTATCTTATTGGGAGGTTAAACAAATATTTTAATGAAAATCACTATGGTCATATTTTAACAAATTCAAAAGAAACTGGAAATAAATCGTTGTTATTAGTTGTGTTCATCTCATGGATGCCAATAGTGAATCAGAGTGTGTGATAAACACTGTTTAAGGAAAACAAATGTGATAAATTAAATTTGGGTGGAAAAAAACTGTTAAAGGGGTACGTCAGGCTTTTATATAGAAAATCCAATTGTTAAAATGTTCCAATCCATGACGAAAACATAATATCAATCGAAACATTATTTGAAAGTGTGATTCATAGGTCTACAATTAGAATTTACAAATTATATTTTGAATGAATTTGCGCTTAAAACGGTCAACTTAACCATGTTTCGTCACCTAGGATAGCACATTATTACCGTAAAGTATGGATTTCATTGTACATAAGGAGTAATGTATAGACACATTCATTATGTTTTGGTCATTTACAATAGTAAATAATATTATTTGCCAATTTAAAGTCGGTCTCCTAGACCTCAAGGAAAAGCCTGGTGTAACCCCTTTAAGTTAACTTGCGGGTTTTATAAGTCCATCGCTCTTTATAGTGTGCCTATCCAGTTATTTTTACTATTAAACATGCTCATTGGATATGCGAGACAATCCAAACAACGTGCCATTGCGTTTCGGCGCTTTGGTTTCTGTAGAACCCATTTGTTTGAAACTATCACTTTTATATTTTGTCAATATTTTTAGAGGACCAGGACAGTTTGGAACTAAGGGTAGTGAACACTTTTCCTGGGATGACTACAACTTTCTACTTCGAGCATTACACACGAGGAAAACTGGGTCACAAGGATATTCTACAAATAGTGGAATTTTGAAGCCATTATTACATACATGTTAACAGTTGGTAACTGGAAATATAAGTATTCAGCCATTAATCGAAAACGATGAAGTAGTAGTTTTCCCCTTTCCACTGACCATGGATGGAATAGCCATAACACCAGGACTTGTATTTTTCAAAAATAATCAACTTCTACTTTAAAAAACATATTCTTGTTGGATCAAAGTATACTTATCGATATAAAACCAAAAAATAATTTAAAATTATATATTTTTTAAAATATATTCCAGTTTTCAGCGATTTTTTTGTCAAATTTTGATGATTTTGCCCCAAATTCGGGACATAAGCTGTGCATCCCAGAAGTCTACCCGGGTGATTTATTATCTATAGGAATCATCCATCTCAAATATTAGTGTTAGATTTGCCACTTCAGATGGTACCGACCAACCCTTCAGCTGAAGGCCTATTATATAAAGTCATGAAATGTGATGAGTACGTCTTAAGATATATATAAACATATAACCTATTTATTGATCCGTCTATAATAAAATGAAACATGGACAATCCTCAATTTTCTCCCTTTTAATTGAATATCGTTTGAAATGCAAGTAACTGTCATTCAGTATTAACATAAACGATTTCGAAAATTTATTTTTACAAACGCATTTGTAGTGGTAATGCTAGTAAACGTAATGTAAAACTAATTTTAGTTGGCATATTTTAGAATAAGGAACATACAAAACTACATTAATTCAAACTACTGAACAAAGTCCTCAGTACCCAGTTATATAAGTGTTCTAATATATTTCTAAGGAAATACATCGGCTTGAAATATTTTTAAAATGTGTTCATGCAATCATAGCAGAAGATTTAAGTCGTTGTTTTGTATCTCCAATCAAGCGTGAAATACAGAAAAAAATGAGAACATTATTGACATGCTCTTAGGTGGGTACTTAGGAATTTTGACTAGTATATTATATACTACTACGCATGATTACATTTATTATAAGAGATTGGCTAGACCATGGAATGATAAATTAAACCAATGTACCTTTGAACCACCCAGAATCTACAAGACGGGTTGGCATATCCATTCTGCAATAAAAACATATATAATATATAGTTTGAATAATTCTCCAACACGATATCTATTAAACACTGAATTCACAATGGCTATGTTTAATGTGTTAGAGATATAATGTTATTAAAGTATTCCAGTGAATAAATACTCGCACCACCTATGTGTGTTTTTAAAATAATAGTATCACAACGTTCTAAAGAAACTTCCCAGCGAAATTACACTACAAAATCGTTTCAAAATTCTGTCCAGGTGTTCAGGTCCAGTTGTGGGGTTTGGTCTGGCTGGTTAAAGACGTTTATGTTGTGTCTATATAATTTGGATTCTCAAAATATGTAAGTTGTATATAGTTACGTCGACGCAAATAGATTTAGCCACAATGTACATCTGTCGTAAAATTAGTCTGTTGATGGCGGGACAGGATAAAGTTTAATAAATTGCTATCGTTTGCATCATCGATATAGGTCAATCATCAATCATCATGATATACAAGGCCTTTATTTACACTGTCTCGTTTATTTGGATGATAATAGGGTAAGAGTGAGGTTTAGTGCACACTAGCACCTGGTTTAACCCCCAGCAAGCTTTTTTGCCACTGACCGTTCCAAGGAGGTAGCCCTATTGTCATCCCTTGTGTATTTGAGATGTCTTATCTTGCCTTTTTTTTATTTTTATATATAGTTGTTCTTTGTGTCGTTGTGTGTTTGTGGTTGACTGTCGTCCCTGAATGCTACTTTTCCTGTTGATATTTATATCTACTTTTTTTGTATAATGTATTGACGAAACGTTTTGCATACTTTGCGCAACATATTAAACTTGTCACTCACTGATTTGAGGAAACGATATCTTATACATCGAACTTTCCTGTGTGGAGCATGTCAAGTTCTGTTTACGTTTAACGTTCGTTTAATTGTATAGCATATACATGTGCCATATGTATAAACTAGTATATTATATCTAACACTTACCAATGAATGTTGAAAGAAAATTTGGACAGGTGGATCCAACGTTGGCAACGACGGTGATATCGTCAGAGCAATAACTTGGCCGTTTATTTCTAAATAATCGTCTTTTGACCTTTATAATAAAACATATACACATATTAATAGAAGTTAACACTTGAACACTTTACCTGTATTGTATTAATAAATAAAGCATTCAAGCGAAGTATTACCTTGACCATGTCTGTTGACAGAGTTCAATTCGAAAGAAGATTATCTCTGCATGAAAATGTGTACACTAGCGGAGTAAGACAATCCTTGAACTTAATTTCAGGATGTTTTTGTTAATTCCACTAGTCAATGCTCTCATATATGGAGATGTTGGCTTTAAATGTTCCGTTATATTTTAGAATACGACCAGCAATGTGTAATTATCGGTGTTTACAACGAACCTTTTCCTGATGTTGTAAACATGCCGAACTTTGGTTAAATGCCTTGAAATGATGCTTTAACTCTAATTAAAATAACGCTTCAATTTGCATACCAGAAAATAGACGTCACACTTGACCAAATGAAAGGGATAAAACAAATTGTTTTACATCTGTCTGCGCAAGCAGTTTAATCATTCAATGAAAATAGACTCAATCGCTGATTTAGCATTAACAGTTAATCTTCTTACATATCTATTGTGGAATTGTTTTCTTTTTGAAGATATATGCGAATAATAATTATCATTCTAACTGACATATATCACAAGTTTTAACGTTATCACCTTTGATAAGTTTGTACCAACCCATAATGCGAAAGGAACCACACAATACAAATTCAGTCCAATGTTATAGGTTTAACACTATGTAATTAAACATAATTAAACATAATTAAACATGTAAATCATTCAAAAACAATATACAACAATACGATGCAAAGGCTGTTGAATGTGCGGTGTGGAAACATATTACTTCGGGACTCGTTCTTTTGGCACAGGACCACGAGCAACGTCCAAGTAAAGTATTTACATATTTGTGTACTAAAATATCGATATGTAATGGGAAACTTATCGATTTGCATAGGTCGACCATAACATGTTCTGCATTCATTGAATCAAAGTACACAGGACAGTCGAACGGGAAGCGTAGCATGCAAGGACCATAGTCAACCAAAAACACGCATAGACACAAACAATAATTACAAATATAAATAAACGGCAAGATATGACATCTCAAATATAAACGGGTTGACAATATGGCCAACGGTCAGGGGCAAAACAAGGCCGCTGGGGGTTTAACCAGGTTCTAGGGTGCACCAAACCTCACTCGTATCATATTGTCATCCCAATAACTCGAGACAGTGCAAATAAAGATTTTCCCATCAGATTTTATTATCTAACAAACAAGGCAGCATTAATAGGCAATATAACACATAGATGATCATGTATACATAAAAATAATCAGCAAAAAGCAGAGACGGCCAAAGCATAGGAAGGCACAAAGCAAACTATCTCACTGACTTAGAAGAAACCAGAGCAAAAAGAAAACAAACTATAAGGATACGGCAAAAATAATTTAAGAAAAACATTAAACGCTACAAACATCAAAAGAAATCATATTTGCAGAAAAGATTAAAGGGACACTGTCCGTACGTAAGCAGATATTGAGCATATCCAAATAACTGTCTGATTTTCATTCAATAAAATTACTACATGAAAACAATAGCATAGACCCAGATAATCATGTAATATATTCGTAAGTTTGAAAAAAAAAGGTTTTATTTATTATTTGTAAATAATGTGGGACCCACTTTATTTACATTTTCTGCTGATCACATGACTTCCATTAGCGCATTAGCTTTTCTGTATTGTATCTCTTACGTAATATATCTGACCCGGTTAACTCAGTCGGTAGCGACGCACGACCATTATTACCTGCGAGAGTAATGTTATTGTGGGTTATGAGTTCAATCTCACGAAACGGTTATTCTCTGTTTTGTACCGCTATTGAATCTTGGTTTTATATTCAATAACGGTTGGTGTGTTATGTTTGTCAACTTAATTAATTTGTGTTTTATAGGCTAACATTTACGTACATTGTCCCTTTAAACAGTTACACGTATTATTGTTTAATCTTATCTTACCCGTTAACATCCGATTTTACCGGTAGTACGTCTGTCATATTCTTATATATGGTTCCGGATGATATAACAGCTCTATCTGTATAATGATATGGAATGTAATCGATCATTTGTTTTATTTAAAATTAAATTAGATACAAATGTGAAAGACCACGGATATAGGGGCTTTTTTATATTTTATATATCCATATTTTCATTTAAATACATTATTCTAATTATAGTTAATCGTGAATTTATGTTCGCGCCATTATAAACGTTATCAAGTCTTTTTGGAACTATACTATCAGGATATAATTATTTTATTTGTCAGAATTTACCAAATACCAAATATGTTTAAGAGATATTACCCGGAGGAAGAGACACTGCGGGTAACCGTATACTGCTCTTAGACGTCAGTACCCAACTTTGGTTTCCAGCATCACTGAAACTGATGTTGGGGAATACAACGCTATCATTTTGGATTTTCTTTAATACAACAACTACAACAGAAACGAAATACAAACATTGATATCAGAAAAATGTTGATGCACACACATATAATATATGTAAGTAGTGTAGAGTTATCTTGTTATATGACTTTTTTTTATGATGCCAACATGTCCGCAACGTGTCAGTGTATCCGTGGACATATTAGACCACACGTAAGTGTCTCATTATGTCCGCAATAAAGCCATTTGTTTGCGGCGTCTCAAACAAATGTCAGGTCTTTTAATCTTTGATATCGATCGGTAAAGGTCAAACGGTAGATTACAGAGAAAAATCAGTTACTATTTATTTTCATAGGTAAGGAAATTTAACTCGTCTATCCATTGACAAACTCTATTTCTATTCCAGCTGAAGTCATTATTACAAACGATTATAATCGTGTAACTACAAATAACAGACACTCTACAAAGTATGCAAGCATGCATACATACAATTACGATACATGTGCAAATGATAAATATCTTTGTAATAAGAAATGCAATCAGATCTATAAAATTTCGTAGGTCTCTCACACACCTCTCACGCAATTTATCTTTCATAATATATTGAATGGAAAAAGAAACGAGACACGGGAATTTCCGCTATATATTGTATGCAAAATATGCTGCTGTTAATCGAATGGTACATGGCTACGTAAGATATTTCCTTTCGGAAAAAATACTAAAACAACACGTATCACAGCAAATAGTATTCCTGCAAAGTTTCATTATTGACAGAGTACGCGTTTGGCTCAAGCAAGTGAGCAAATATAGGATGAACAATTTTGTAAACTATTTACGTTAAATACAGAACTGAACTGGCTCAATTTTTCAAAAAGGAATTTCAACATTTATGAATTTCTTGTTACAACGTGTACTGTGATTGAAACGTCTACAACATCACAGTTGTGTCCTTTCTTTAACTAACTGCAACTTTTTTTTACAAAACATCTTGGGACTTCCTTGGAATATATTGTGTGCAGTATATACAATGTATAGCGGAAATTCCCGTGTCGCGTTTCTTTTTCCTTTCAGTATAATAACACGATTCTAACCATGTGAATATCAAAGCAAATATTTAACGTAAATAAAAGTTCACCTATATTAGTCTTAGCAATGACAATCTGTCTTTCTGACGACGCTTCTAACTGCCTTGTAAGTGTTCCTGATAGTTTACCAACAGCAGATATTAGTTGTTCAGCACCAATAGC
This sequence comes from Cyrtodaria siliqua, assembly GCA_037043455.1. NCBI lineage: Eukaryota > Metazoa > Mollusca > Bivalvia > Adapedonta > Hiatellidae > Cyrtodaria > Cyrtodaria siliqua. The sequence goes on from JAWPHD010007696.1 coordinate 72,893, forward strand.
ATTCTTCAGAAATATGAATACAATACATTACTAATTGATAATGAAACTTAACTAAATCTTCATTGTTGACGATAGTTTGTTGATAAATAACTTCAGAATAAATGTATTAATTAATTCGCAATACAGTGTGTTTTTAAATTGTTATAAGCAATATGTGCAATATGCCTTACAAGTTAACATCTATTTGTTCTTTGTTTCTCTGTGTGTTTGTGGTCGACTGTAGTCCTTGAATGCTGATTTTCCTGTTTGATTTTTATATCTATATTTACTTCATTATAGAAAGGTATTAACAAAGTGGCAGTAAAAAAGTAAAACTACATCTGACTCAGTATAAAACAGCTAATCGAAGTTGCTTATTAATTTTGTTAGATATTAAAACAAATGATCAAGTACATAACACATTGTTGTTACTTCTTTATACAACAATATAGTTTATATTGCATTGTTCATTTGTTCTTACTTTAATGATAAATATGATAATATTCGAGGTGTATGTTATGTGTTTTATGGGAAGTTGCTTCTGACTGATCCAATGTTTTCCAGGTTTGCTTGTTACTTTCATCTATGAGATTGCTACATGTCGCAAGAAAATCCTAAAACAGATATTCAGCAATGTAATTTTAAAACAGTTGCCGTGAAAAGCACATATAACTCAGTTGCAAAGGAAAGTGGACACTGAGTTTTGTTTTAGATTTAATTGTATAAATTTTTTTTAGAATTAAATTGACAAATTCCAAAATGAATTATGCCATGTTTAGTACCAAAGTTTTTATCATTCATTGCCAATATCATGTTGTCATTTATTCTTCAATAGGTCGAATCATTAACGGGGCAGTCGCTTGATAAAGAGGATTGGGTGTAAAGTAAATTTTCAAGTGTCCCAGTTTCTTTTGCAACTGAGTATAGTATGTCTGTTGCATCACAAACATACAATGGCATTATCCACTCATAAAATAACATGTACCGTAATTCATCCTAATCAGAGCTGTTTCATTCTCTGATCTTTGGAGATCGCTGAGTCTGATATTTATATACCAGATATCTGTGTACATTCCTAAATACTTGTTTTCTTACTTTAATTTCGAATACGTGGTTCCACTCCTCCAAAATTTACAAGGTTCAGATTATTGTATAATCACCCTTAGGATATGTTGTCCTGCCGTTTTTGTCGCCTTCCGAAGAAAAATGCGATAAACATAGGGATCACATTGTCGTCCTCCGTAAGGACGTCACGAAAACTTAACGTTGCTATAAGTATCTCATTCTTGATATTTCTTCATCAAACTTTCAGTATACTACTAATCATGACAAACATCGACAGACCAAACTAAAATATAAAGGTCAAGGTCACACTGAAGGTCATTATATGGTTAAAATACTCATTTTATTCTTCACGAAAACATAACGTTGACTATAACTTTCTCTTTTCTTGATATTTCTACATCAAACTTTCAATATATAATTATCATGGACTACATTCTACATGACCATACTAAAATATAAAGGTCAAGATCACAATGAAGTCATTATATGGGTTCAATGCTCATTTTATTCTTCACGAAAACTTAACGTTGGCTATAACTTTCTAATTCTTAATATTTCATCATCGAACTTTCAATATATACTCATCATGACAACATTGACATGAACAAACTAAAATATAAAGGTCAAGGTCACACCGAAAGTCATTATATGGGTTAAATACTCATTTTTGTACTATTGACATTTTAAATAATTAGTTCTGCTCTACCCGGGACTAGAGGGCGTGAACGGTAGCAAGCATGTTTCACTAACGTTCATAAACAGGCTCAATTAAACCGAGACTGCAATAGTTTGTGTGCCTATCGCGTTCGTCGATTCCAAATATCTCCTTTCATACTGTTTTTAACATCGCATGCATCCATCTTTGCATATCTAATATTATTCATGAATTAACTCTGATTGCTAGTCATGTGATAGGTCCATTACCAGAACCAGCCTTTTGCTATTGAAAAGTCTCTTGAAATTCTAAATAAAATGGTTTGATGAACCTTGTCATGATATGATATTTTATTTATTTATATAAGTGTTTTGTGATGATACTTCTGCTATAAAAATACGCATTGCTAGATCCAATGATGAAACAGTACACTTAAGCATTAGTGTACATATCTGATATGTTTGGACAAGTATAAACACAGATACACACTATCATAAAGATTAAAATGGTTGTTAACTGAGAAGAAATTGTGCATCCAGACATATCATGAAAACGAATTGTGCATCCAGAAAAGTATAGTACTAGTTTATTACATAAATCCATTTCAATATAATTATAGTAAACAAGATAAGTGCACTTCTCAACATAAACAACACTTTATACCACCTACGCTTGCTATGTTATTTGTAAGCACTCCATCTCCTACAACATTTGCGACGGATTCAAGAGATGATACTATCGCTGTTATTTCTCCGTCCGTCAGTTTCTGTTCAGCAGGAGCTGTAACCAGATCTTCAGTAATATCAGCCACCTCTTGCAAGGCTTTGCTGATATCATCCGTGGAAGATTCATTGGTGATAGCGGACATCTAGAGTTTGATAGCATTAATGTTTTTATTAGAATATTTAAATGTGGAAAAATGCATTTTGCAGTTATTTAATCACGATATACAATATCCATTAGTTGTTTTATCAATAATAAATACTGTATAAAACAAGCAAGCACATGCGGAGTTTATACATTACAAATACACTGTATAGTAAAATAACGTAATTGTCTACTAAGTGACAAGGAAGGCATACTTAACATAAGCTTTTTGAATAGAAAAATTGAAGAATAATAGTGTCTTGGTTAACTTATGACAAACATGTCTCACCTGTGTTTGGATGCTTTCTACAGCAGCTCGGACACAACTGTAACTTGGTAGCAGCCAGATACCGTTGTCATTGCACATACGTGTTACACTTCCTACAAAAAAGGAGTTCTCAAATTTGGTCACATTGACAAAATAGTTTATTGTAAAGATAACAATGACGAACATTTTCTTTCAAACAGAGTTTTACCAATGTACTAATTTATTAAATTTCTTTGGGTGAAATATTGGGATTTCTCATTGAAAGAATATTCTTAATCGCTAAATATTAATAACTAACTCCGAGCACAAAAATAACTAACTTTGACGTTGAGGCACGACCATATGATGACGTCAATAAGGTGTTGCTGACGTCAATGTCATCCGCCGATAACGTTCAATAAAATGGATAATTTTGGTTGAAATCATCCATAAACAGATTGAGATGTAATAAATATATTATTTAATTGCTGGCTTTGATTATAGGGTAATCTCGTGAATATGGTGGCTGATATGTGCCATCTCGTCTTTTCGTTATTTTGCCGCGAAATAACGCCGAGCGAAATAACGCCGGGCGAAAAGACGCCGGGCGAAATAACGAAATAACGCCGGGCGAAAAGACGCCAAGCGAAATAACGAAAAAACGAAAAAACGCCCGGCGAAATAACGCCAAGAGTAAAGACGACAAATAGTCAGAACGCCGGGCAAAAAGACAAAATCACGCGACAGGTTCTGTGGAATCCGCCTTTGCCCATCCGAGTGTCGGACGGCGACTCGAAACAACTAACAGGTGTTAGAAGGTGTGGGTTGCTGAGGTGGTAAAGCGTGCTCAAATACTCACACAACCTAGCACCCAACACGCTATCCTACTCAAAGTATTCACACAATCTTCCTCCGAACACGCACTACTATCCCAGCTGTCCACACCTCACCAAGCACGCTATCCTACTCATATTACTAATTCCTCCTAACATCGAGCACACTATCCTACCAATACTATTGGAGTATCTTAACACTGAGCACGCTATCCTATCCAAGCAATTCATAGCACGCTATCCTACCCAAGTAACTCACGCCTCCTAACACGGAGCAAGCTATCCTAAACCAGCTGCAAACAAATGTACCTTACCACATCACCTTATTAAAGACAAGTTAATTTCTCTTAATCAAAAAACATTCGCTAGAGAAAATACTACATTTTTGGCATGTAATAATATTAAAGCGTTTTTTACTAACGGCAGTTTAGATAATTATACCTTGTGGACTTGCTAGAAGTTTGTGAAGCACTCATCTTCCTATTAGATAATATTTTCGTCAGGTATGGTACCACCGTTTATAGACAAATTGTTGGTATCCCTATGGGTACGAACTGTGCACCACTTGTCGCAGATTTGTTTTTATTTTTCTATGAAAGAGATTTCATGTTGAGTCTTTCAACAGATACCCAGGCAGATGTTATTGAAGCTTTTAATGACACCTCTCGGTATCTGGATGACATACTGAACATTGACAACCCTTTCTTTCCAACTATGGTTGATAATATTTATCCTAAAGAACTTCAGCTTAATAAAGAAAATATATCTGATAATAACGCTAAGTATTTAACGTAAATAACGTTTAAACCCCCAGTAGCCTACTTTGCTACTGACCGTTCCAAGGCGGTAGCCCTATTGTCAACCCTTTTGTGTTTGTGATGTCGTTTACTTTTATTATTACTTTTGCCTTCTTGTTTGTCTGTTTCCATGTTTATTTCTGTGTTTTGTGGTTGACTGTCCTCCTTGAATGCTACATTACCTGTCCGATCTTTTTATATTTCTTGTCATGCCCTAGCTACTTACATCTAGCGTCGAGCACGCTATCATGCCCCAGTTGTTCACATCTTTCACCAAGTGCGCTATCGTGCCCGGCTTCTACACATCATATCACCCAGAACGCTAGCCTACCTATCTACCCACATGTCCTAGCATCGAACACGCTGGCATTCCCCAGTTATTCACAGCTCCTAGCACCAAACACGCTATCATGTCCAAGAAATCAACATGTGAGGAACCGAGGATGCACAGCTACCCACACCTCATTTGTGAGTTGTTTCTAATCGCGGTCCGATACTCGGATGAACGAAGGCGAACTCCACTTGACCTGGCGGGGTTTTGTCTTTTCCCACGGCATTTTGACTATGTGTCGTCTTTTCGCTTGGCGTTATTTAGCCCTGCGTTTTTTCGTTATTTCGCTTGGCGTCTTCTCGCTCGGCGTTATTTCGTTATTTCGCCCGGCTTTTTTCGTCTTTTCGTTATTTCGCTCGGTGTTTTTTCGTCTTTTCGTTATTTTGCCCGCGTCTTTTTGCCCGCCGTTATTTTGCTTGGCGTTATTTCACGGCGAAATAACGAAAAGACGGGATGGCACCATAACGGACAGTTAAATGATAACTTGTTGTATTGCGTTTTCGTCAGCAATCAAGTGCAGTTTGTGGTATTATTACTTTTGCGTGTAATACAAAATATATATTTCATAATTCATAAGACAAAGACAACAATGAATGACATCACAGCTTTATTTGCAAGAAGTGAAAGATCAAAACAAGTATCAGGAACATAACACGAATGTATCAACAAGGAGTGCATCATTTCCGAATATACACAAATGGGACTTAAAGCACATACTGTCTTCCTCAAATGTCGTAAAAACTGTCAATTTCAACACGTGTAGCTAAATAATCCTGCTATTACAATGTATTGAAGTGAATGTTGTTTAACGGCTCATCAACACAGTATATTGTTATTTAGAGTCACCCCAGAGAGAGGGGAAGGATACATAGTATTCCGGGAACCGTTCCCTACTCTTATTATCGAAAAGATTCCTATGGTTCATTAACGTGCTCGGAGGATAGACCGATACACGGGACCTCCCGTTTTACGTCCCCATCTGACTGACGACAAAAGTGTCTTGCCCGACGAAAATCAGTGGCACACGGAGGATTGAACCAGGGGCCTCCGGTTACAAATCCGCCGCGCTACGGACTGCGCCACGCCAGCCCTCATATTACATATGCGTAAATAATATTTTCATTTCGTTTATTATGATAAACATATTACCCGAGTATCCGGCTGAACAATTCCGGTTTTGACTATGTCCGATTACCGTCTCGACCCAGGTTAAACCTCTATCGTCAGTGTCCTCTGGACATGTTTGGACTATGTCTGCAACATTTTTACAATAATCTTCAATAATGAATGGAATTATAATTACACATATACATAAAGGAGAAATGCTTATTAAAACGTAAAATTAAAAAGCTGACGATGTTTTTGGAAGCCTAATAACTTTCATTTTCCATCGACCCTCGAATGTTGATAGTTATTTGATATAGAACTATGAAGTATACATTTGATTTCTATCAACATTACTCCAATTGACAACATATTACGTGTTTTTGCTTTAAAGTTTAATCAGTTTCGAATGTTATGCATATTTTAATTGTTTTATTTTATTTTTATTTCAGTCCTTTTTAAGTTTAATTCTAATACACCCGCACTATATAGCTAGTTTAAAATATCTCGTTATATTGAACGATATATCACTGCAATTTTTGCAACGATAGGAGAATAAACATTGCGCATTGCGCATTACGCATTGTAACGTATGCAACGTTAGGAGAGTAAGCAAAGCAATGCGAAAGATTTCAGATGTGTGCGTTATTTTCACATTTTAGGGGTATTAGAATAGAAATAGAACATCGTTTACGGTGAATTATCTATAATATATCACGGTTTGTCGTTCAATTGTAAACAATAATTTCACGAGCCCGAACTCCAAACCGTGATATATTAAACGATAATTCACAGTAAACGATGTTCTATTTCTTAAATAAAATGACACCCTCTTCCTATATGTTCTATAGGAATTAGGAATTTCGTGTGCAAATTTTCCTTTACCAATAATCAATAATAACTTAAAATAAGTATGTTAATGCACTGGTGGGCTTTGATGCAGAAGTTATTTTCTTTCGTGTCGTTTACATTTTATTTGATTTAAATTAAAACGTGTTGGGCGTTGACAACTTGAAATTAGGTTATTGCCCCTGATATAACTAACAACAATATATGCTAATGACATGATAATGAACGTTGGATATGATAATGTGTTTCTGGACTGTCATTTTATTTCTGACGAAATAATGATACAAACAAAATTCGATGTGTATGTTCGTTGTGGCATATCCGGTCAGTTTTAGTCAACCGGGGTTTAAGATAAAATGTCCTTGTTATATCCTGTTTTAGAAACAGGTATTTCTGAAAACACGACTTGTTTTTGTTGAGTGTGGTATTTATCATCAGCTCGTTGATTGGTGGTAGTAAATACAAATAGACCGTAAATACATATTCTAATGCAACTAGTATGTAACAAGTTTGCTCCATTGGCAAACATCTCAAATTTGCGACCATAAAATCCCCGATTTTCCGTCTGAAAAAATGTGTGTCGTCACATAACGTTGATACAAACGACGACATTGGATGATATAAGCAAAATGCTGACATCTGTGAATTTGAGTTTTCATAAAAAAAACAAGTCTGTATGATTGATTTTATTTTATATTTGTAGCATTTGAATGGAAACGCATTAAAATCGAGATAACCATGCTAAGATATTTTCAATCTGAGACGGTATGTGGTTGCTTTTAAATTCTGAAATTACGTTTTACGGCTCCGCTACCGCGTCGCCGTAAAACGAAATTTCAGACCGTAAAACCACCACATACCGTCCCAGATTTAAGACCTTAGCATGCTTATCTCTTAAGTTATGTTTACGTGCAGTTGTTGGATTTGTTTATAAATACATGAAGTAAAGAATGAATGTTTTACTATTTATACTACAGATAATAGCAATTGTATTCACCACTTACTTTGAAAACATATGGAACCACTCTGGTAGTGTGTATTCTTGCACTGACATTTGTTTCCGGACAAACTGCTGATACAAAGAGCATCAGCAGTATCACAATATATGCTTGTTGTATTAGACTCCACCACGGGACAGTCAATTCCGAGACTGGATTCTGAAAGTAAAAAGTAAATGTGTTAGACTGGTATCCTTGACACATAAAGCATTTCTACAGCAGCAATAGTATTCTTAATATCAACTAAACCGCAAGAAATAGAGACAGAAAGCGTATTGAAAAGGAAAGATTAACTCATGAGAGAAATAGGCATAAAAAAAAGCGTATAACAACATGCTTAAAAAGATGTCATGGGGAATGACGTATTGTCTTTTTTTACTTACTTTGTGCACAGGTTCTACTGCTCTGGTAATGTGTGTTCTTGCACTGGCATTTGATTCCTGACGAAGTAGTGTTACATACAGCATTAGCGGTTGAACAATAAATGCTCATTGCAGTCTCTATAGATGCTGCATATATGTCCACCGCGGGACAGGCATTTCCAAGACTGATTTCTGAAAAGTAAAATTTAACTTTGTTGGACCACTCGAAGAAAACTAATGCAATATTGCTTCATACGCAACATTTATAAATAACACGCAAGCAAAAGAGGTAGAAAACATATTGCAAAGTAAAGTACAACTCATAAGAAAATAATATAAAAATATATTTTTTAAGCTGATATGGTGAACGAATGCAGTCAATAATTATTGTGTGTTTACTTACTTTGCATACACGTTGTATCGTTCTGAAAATGTGTGTTCTTGCACTGGCATTTCATTCCGGACGAAGTAGTGTTACAAACAGCATTAGCAGTAGTACAATAAATGCTCGGTGCAGTAGTCTCTACAGATGGACAAGCACCATCTAGACCTGATTCTAAATAGAATGTTTGTAATTTATGAATAGCCGGGCTTTTTGGTGTCGACATTAAACATTATAATGATGTTATTTCAGAAATGTTGTTTTCAAAAAACGAATTAGTGTTACATACAGCATTAGCAGTAAACAGTAAATGCTCATTGTAGTAGATATAGATGCTGTATATATGCCCATCACTAGACTGATTTACAAACCTGATTTCTGAAATGTAAAATTTAACTTTGTTGGACCACTCGAAACAAATTAATGCAATATTTCTACATACGCACGCAACATTTATAAATAACCCGCAAGCTAAATAGGTAGAAAACATATTGCAAAGGAAAGTACAACTCTTAATAAAATGATATAAAAAACATGTTTTATAAGATGATATGGTGAACGAATGCAATCACCACTTACTGTGTGTTTACTTACTCTGCATACACGTTGTACCGTTCTGGAAATGCGTGTTCTTGCACTGGCATTTCATTCCGGACGAAGTAGTGTTACAAGCAGCATTAGCAGTAGTACAATAAATACTCGTTGCAGTAGTCTCTACAGATGGACAAGCACCGCCTAGACCTGATTCTGAATAAAATGTATGTAATTTATGAATAGCCTGGCTTTTAGATGTCAGCATCAAACATTATAATGATTTTATTTCAGAAACATTGTCTTTAAAAAACAAAAGCGTTATTGCATGTTTCTATAGATTGTTCAGAAGTATTGATAACATATATGCTCATATTGACAAAACCAGAACTTAAATAGATTTATTAATTATGTGACTTACGTTTACTTTTGCTTGAACAAATATAAACGAGAACGTTTTATGTTGCTTTTGTTTTGAGTTTGTTAATTTAACACTTGTTTGCAACTTACTTAGTACACAGCTTGAACCACTCTGATAAAGAGTATCCATGCACTGACATTTGTTTCCGGACGAAGTGCTGACACAAAGAGCATTAGAGGTAGCACAATATATGCTTGCTGTGGTAATGTCTACCGCGGGGCAGGCACTTCCGAGATTTGATTCTAAAAGATAATTGTTAGCTTGCTGGAGAATGAATATATATATATATTATACATATGTTTAATTATATAGGCTATTAATGCTGCCTTGTTTGTTATTTTCCATCGACCCTCGAATGTTGATAGTTATTTGATATAGAACTATGAAGTATACATTTGATTTCTATCAACATTACTCAAATTGACAAAATATTACGTGTTTTTGCTTTAAAGTTTAATCAGTTTCGAATGTTATGCATATTTTAATTGTTTTATTTTATTTTTATTTCAGTCCTTTTTAAGTTTAATTCTAATACACCCGCACTATATAGCTAGTTTAAAATATCTCGTTATATTGAAAGATATATCACTGTAATTTTTGCAACGATAGGAGAATAAGCATTGCGCATTGCGCATTACGCATTGTAACGTATGCAACGTTAGGAGGGTAAGCAAAGCAATGCGAAAGATTTCAGATGTGTGCGTTATTTTCACATTTTAGGGGTATTAGAATAGAAATAGAACATCGTTTACGGTGAATTATCTATAATATATCACGGTTTGTCGTTCAATTGTAAACAATAATTTCACGAGCCCGAACTCCAAACCGTGATATATTAAACGATAATTCACAGTAAACGATGACACCCTCTTCCTATATGTTCTATAGGAATTAGGAATTTCGTGTGCAAATTTTCCTTTACCAATAATCACTAATAACTTAAAATAAGTATGTTAATGCACTGGTGGGCTTTGATGCAGAAGTTATTTTCTTTCGTGTCGTTTACATTTTATTTGAGTTAAATTAAAACGTGTTAGGCGTTGACAACTTGAAATTAGGTTATTTCCCCTGATATAACTAACAACAATATATGCTAATGACATGATAATGAACGTTGGATATGATAATGTGTTTCTGGACTGTCATTTTATTTCTGACGAAATAATGTTACAAACAACATTCGATGTGTATGTTCGTTGTGGAATATCCGGTCAGTTTTAGTCAACCGGGGTTTAAGATAAAATGTCCTTGTTATATCCTGTTTTAGAAACAGGTATTTCTGAAAACTAGACTTGTTTTTGTTGAGTGTGGTATTTTCATCAGCTCGTTGATTGGTGGTAGTAAATACAAATAGACCGTAAATACATATTCTAATGCAACTAGTATGTAACAAGTTTGCTCCATTGGCAAACATCTCAAATTTGCGACCATAAAATCCCCGATTTTCCTTCTGAAAAAATGTGTGTCGTCACATAACGTTGATACAAACGACGACATTGGATGATATAAGCAAAATGCTGACATCTGTGAATTTGAGTTTTCATAAAAAAAACAAGTCTGTATGTATGATTTTATTTTATATTTGTAGCATTTGAATGGAAAAGCATTAGAATCGAGATAACCATGCTAAGATATTTTCAATCTGAGACGGTATGTGGTTGCTTTTAAATTCTGAAATTACGTTTTACGGCTCCGCTACCGCGTCGCCGTAAAACGAAATTTCAGGCCGTAAACCCACCACATACCGTCCCAGATTTAAGACCTTAGCATGCTTATCTCTTAAGTTATGTTTACGTGCATTTGTTGGATTTGTTTATAAATACATGAAGTAAAGAATGGATGTTTTACTATTTATACTACAGATAATAGCATTTGTATTCACCACTTACTTTGAACACATATGGAACCACTCTGGTAGTGTGTATTCTTGCACTGACATTTGTTTCCGGACAAACTGCTGATACATAGAGCATCAGCAGTATCACAATATATGCTTGTTGTATTAGACTCCACCACGGGACAGTCAATTCCGAGACTGGATTCTGAAAGTAAGAAGTAAATGTGTTAGACTGGTATCCTTGACACATAAAGCATTTCTACAGCAGCAATAGTATTCTAAATATCAACTAAACCGCAAGAAATAGAGACAGAAAGCGTATTGAAAAGGAAAGATTAACTCATGAGAGAAATAGGCATAAACAAAAGCGTATAACAACATGCTTAATAAGCTGTCATGGGGAATGACGTATTGTCTTTTTTTACTTACTTTGTGCACAGGTTCTACTGCTCTGATAATGTGTGTTCTTGCACTGGCATTTGATTCCGGACGAAGTAGTGTTACATACAACATTAGCGGTAGAACAATAAATGCTCATTGCAGTCTCTATAGATGCTGCATATATGTCCACCGCGGGACAGGCATTTCCAAGAATGATTTCTTAAAAGTAAAATTTAACTTTGTTGGACTACTCGATGCAAACTAATGCAATATTGCTTCATACGCAACATTTATAAATAACCCGCAAGCAAAAGAGGTAGAAAACATATTGCAAAGTAAAGTACAACTCATAAAAACATAATATAAAAATATATTTTTTAAGCTGATATGGTGAACGAATGCAGTCAATACGTATTGTGTGTTTACTTACTTTGCATACACGTTGTATCGTTCTGAAAATGTGTGTTCTTGCACTGGCATTTCATTCCGGACGAAGTAGTGTTACAAACAGCATTAGCAGTAGTACAATAAATGCTCGTTGCAGTAGTCTCTACAGATGGACAAGCACCATCTAGACCTGATTCTAAATAGAATGTTTGTAATTTATGAATAGCCGGGCTTTTTGGTGTCGACATTAAACATTATAATGATGTTATTACAGAAATATTGTTTTCAAAAAACGAATTAGTGTTACATACAGCGTTAGCAGTAAACAGTAAATGCTCATTGTAGTTGATATAGATGCTGTATATATGCCCACCACTAGACTGATTTACAAACCTGATTTCTGAAAAGTAAAATTTAACTTTGTTGGACCACTCGAAACAAATTAATGCAATATTTCTGCATACGCACGCAATATTTATAAATAACCCGCAAGCAAAATAGGTAGAAAACATATTGCAAAGGAAAGTACAACTCTTAATAAAATGATATAAAAAACATGTTTTATAAGATGATATGGTGAACGAATGCAATCACCACTTACTGTGTGTTTACTTACTTTGCATACACGTTGTACCGTTCTGATAATGCGTGTTCTTGCACTGGCATTTTATTCCGGACGAAGTAGTGTTACAAGCAGCATTAGCAGTAGTACAATAAATACTCGTTGCAGTAGTCTCTACAGATGGACAAGCACCGCCTAGACCTGATTCTGAATAAAATGTATGTAATTTATGAATAGCCTGGCTTTTAGATGTCAGCATTAAACATTATAATGATTTTATTTCAGAAACATTGTCTTCAAAAAACAAAAGCGTTATTGCATGTTTCTATAGATTGTTCAGAAGTATTGATAACATATATGCTCATATTGACAAAACCAGAACTTAAATAGATTTATAAATTATGTGACTTACGTTTACTTTTGCTTGAACAAATATAAACGAGAACGTTTTATGTTGCTTTTGTTTTGAGTTTGTTAATTTAACACTTGTTTGCAACTTACTTAGTACACAGCTTGAACCACTCTGATAAAGAGTATCCTTGCAATGACATTTGTTTCCGGACGAAGTGCTGACACAAAGAGCATTAGAGGTAGCACAATATATGCTTGCTGTGGTACTGTCTACCGCGGGGCAGGCACTTCCGAGATTTGATTCTAAAAGATAATTGTTAGCTTGCTGGAGAATGAATATATATATATATTATACATATGTTTACTTATACAGGCTATTAATGCTGCCTTGTTTGTTATTTTCCATCGACCCTCGAATGTTGATAGTTATTTGATATAGAACTATGAAGTATACATTTGATTTCTATCAACATTACTCAAATTGACAAAATATTACGTGTTTTTGCTTTAAAGTTTAATCAGTTTCGAATGTTATGCATATTTTAATTGTTTTATTTTATTTTTATTTCAGTCCTTTTTAAGTTTAATTCTAATACACCCGCACTATATAGCTAGTTTAAAATATCTCGTTATATTGAACGATATATCACTGTAATTTGTGCAATGTTAGGAGAATAAGCATTGCGCATTGCGCATTACGCATTGTAACGTATGCAACGTTAGGAGGGTAAGCAAAGCAATGCGAAAGATTTCAGATGTGTGCGTTATTTTCACATTTTAGGGGTATTAGAATAGAAATAGAACATCGTTTACGGTGAATTATCTATAATATATCACGGTTTGTCGTTCAATTGTAAACAATAATTTCACGAGCCCGAACTCCAAACCGTGATATATTAAACGATAATTCACAGTAAACGATGACACCCTCTTCCTATATGTTCTATAGGAATTAGGAATTTCGTGTGCAAATTTTCCTTTACCAATAATCACTAATAACTTAAAATAAGTATGTTAATGCACTGGTGGGCTTTGATGCAGAAGTTATTTTCTTTCGTGTCGTTTACATTTTATTTGAGTTAAATTAAAACGTGTTAGGCGTTGACAACTTGAAATTAGGTTATTTCCCCTGATATAACTAACAACAATATATGCTAATGACATGATAATGAACGTTGGATATGATAATGTGTTTCTGGACTGTCATTTTATTTCTGACGAAATAATGTTACAAACAACATTCGATGTGTATGTTCGTTGTGGCATATCCGGTCAGTTTTAGTCAACCGGGGTTTAAGATAAAATGTCCTTGTTATATCCTGTTTTAGAAACAGGTATTTCTGAAAACTAGACTTGTTTTTGTTGAGTGTGGTATTTTCATCAGCTCATTGATTGGTGGTAGTAAATACAAATAGACCGTAAATACATATTCTAATGCAACTAGTATGTAACAAGTTTGCTCCATTGGCAAACATCTCAAATTTGCGACCATAAAATCCCCGATTTTCCGTCTGAAAAAATGTGTTTCGTCACATAACGTTGATACAAACGACGACATTGGATGATATAAGCAAAATGCTGACATCTGTGAATTTGAGTTTTCATAAAAAAAACAAGTCTGTATGTATGATTTTATTTTATATTTGTAGCATTTGAATGGAAAAGCATTAGAATCGAGATAACCATGCTAAGATATTTTCAATCTGAGACGGTATGTGGTTGCTTTTAAATTCTGAAATTACGTTTTACGGCTCCGCTACCGCGTCGCCGTAAAACGAAATTTCAGGCCGTAAACCCACCACATACCGTCCCAGATTTAAGACCTTAGCATGCTTATCTCTTAAGTTATGTTTACGTGCAGTTGTTGGATTTGTTTATAAATACATGAAGTAAAGAATGGATGTTTTACTATTTATACTACAGATAATAGCAATTGTATTCACCACTTACTTTGAACACATATGGAACCACTCTGGTAGTGTGTATTCTTGCACTGACATTTGTTTCCGGACAAACTGCTGATACAAAGAGCATCAGCAGTATCACAATATATGCTTGTTGTATTAGACTCCACCACGGGACAGTCAATTCCGAGACTGGATTCTGAAAGTAAAAAGTAAATGTGTTAGACTGGTATCCTTGACACATAAAGCATTTCTACAGCAGCAATAGTATTCTTAATATCAACTAAACCGCAAGAAATAGAGACAGAAAGCGTATTGAAAAGGAAAGATTAACTCATGAGAGAAATAGGCATAAAAAAAAGCGTATAACAACATGCTTAAAAAGATGTCATGGGGAATGACGTATTGTCTTTTTTTACTTACTTTGTGCACAGGTTCTACTGCTCTGGTAATGTGTGTTCTTGCACTGGCATTTGATTCCTGACGAAGTAGTGTTACATACAGCATTAGCGGTTGAACAATAAATGCTCATTGCAGTCTCTATAGATGCTGCATATATGTCCACCGCGGGACAGGCATTTCCAAGACTGATTTCTGAAAAGTAAAATTTAACTTTGTTGGACCACTCGAAGATAACTAATGCAATATTGCTTCATACGCAACATTTATAAATAACACGCAAGCAAAAGAGGTAGAAAACATATTGCAAAGTAAAGTACAACTCATAAGAAAATAATATAAAAATATATTTTTTAAGCTGATATGGTGAACGAATGCAGTCAATAATTATTGTGTGTTTACTTACTTTGCATACACGTTGTATCGTTCTGAAAATGTGTGTTCTTGCACTGGCATTTCATTCCGGACGAAGTAGTGTTACAAACAGCATTAGCAGTAGTACAATAAATGCTCGTTGCAGTAGTCTCTACAGATGGACAAGCACCATCTAGACCTGATTCTAAATAGAATGTTTGTAATTTATGAATAGCCGGGCTTTTTGGTGTCGACATTAAATATTATAATGATGTTATTTCAGAAATGTTGTTTTCAAAAAACGAATTAGTGTTACATACAGCATTAGCAGTAAACAGTAAATGCTCATTGTAGTTGATATAGATGCTGTATATATGCCCGTCACTAGACTGATTTACAAACCTGATTTCTGAAATGTAAAATTTAACTTTGTTGGACCACTCGAAACAAATTAATGCAATATTTCTACATACGCACGCAACATTTATAAATAACCCGCAAGCTAAATAGGTAAAAAACATATTGCAAAGGAAAGTACAACTCTTAATAAAATGATATAAAAAACATGTTTTATAAGATGATATGGTGAACGAATGCAATCACCACTTACTGTGTGTTTACTTACTTTGCATACACGTTGTACCGTTCTGGAAATGCGTGTTCTTGCACTGGCATTTTATTCCGGACGAAGTAGTGTTACAAGCAGCATTAGCAGTAGTACAATAAATACTCGTTGCAGTAGTCTCTACAGATGGACAAGCACCGCCTAGACCTGATTCTGAATAAAATGTATGTAATTTATGAATAGCCTGGCTTTTAGATGTCAGCATCAAACATTATAATGATTTTATTTCAGAAACATTGTCTTTAAAAAACAAAAGCGTTATTGCATGTTTCTATAGATTGTTCAGAAGTATTGATAACATATATGCTCATATTGACAAAACCAGAACTTAAATAGATTCATAAATTATGTGACTTACGTTTACTTTTGCTTGAACAAATATAAACGAGAACGTTTTATGTTGCTTTTGTTTTGAGTTTGTTAATTTAACACTTGTTTGCAACTTACTTAGTACACAGCTTGAACCACTCTGATAAAGAGTATCCATGCACTGACATTTGTTTCCGGACGAAGTGCTGACACAAAGAGCATTAGAGGTAGCACAATATATGCTTGCTGAGGTAATGTCTAACGCGGGGCAGGCACTTCCGAGATTTGATTCTAAAAGATAATTGTTAGCTTGCTGGAGAATGAATATATATATATATTATACATATGTTTACTTATATAGGCTATTAATGCTGCCTTGTTTGTTATTTTCCATCGACCCTCGAATGTTGATAGTTATTTGATATAGAACTATGAAGTATACATTTGATTTCTATCAACATTACTCAAATTGACAAAATATTACGTGTTTTTGCTTTAAAGTTTAATCAGTTTCGAATGTTATGCATATTTTATTTGTTTTATTTTATTTTTATTTCAGTCCTTTTTAAGTTTAATTCTAATACACCCGCACTATATAGCTAGTTTATAATATCTCGTTATATTGAACGATATATCACTGTAATTTTTGCAACGTTAGGAGAATAAGCATTGCGCATTGCGCATTACGCATTGTAACGTATGCAACGTTAGGAGAGTAAGCAAAGCAATGCGAAAGATTTCAGATGTGTGCGTTATTTTCACATTTTAGGGGTATTAGAATAGAAATAGAACATCGTTTGCGGTGAATTATCTATAATATATCACGGTTTGTCGTTCAATTGTAAACAATAATTTCACGAGCCCGAACTCCAAACCGTGATATATTAAACGATAATTCACAGTAAACGATGTTCTATTTCTTAAATAAAATGACACCCTCTTCCTATATGTTCTATAGGAATTAGGAATTTCGTGTGCAAATTTTTCCTTTACCAATAATCAATAATAACTTAAAATAAGTATGTTAATGCACTGGTGGGCTTTGATGCAGAAGTTATTTTCTTTCGTGTCGTTTACATTTTATTTGATTTAAATTAAAACGTGTTGGGCGTTGACAACTTGAAATTAGGTTATTTCCCCTGATATAACTAACAATATATGCTAATGACATGATAATGAACGTTGGATATGATAATGTGTTTCTGGACTGTCATTTTATTTCTGACGAAATAATGTTACAAACAACATTCGATGCGTATGTTCGTTGTGGCATATCCGGTCAGTTTTAGTCAACCGGGGTTTAAGATAAAATGTCCTTGTTATATCCTGTTTTAGAAACAGGTATTTCTGAAAACACGACTTGTTTTTGTTGAGTGTGGTATTTATCATCAGCTCGTTGGTTGGTGGTAGTAAATACAAATAGACCGTAAATACATATTCTAATGCAACTAGTATGTAACAAGTTTGCTCCTTTGGCAAACATCTCAAATTTGCGACAATAAAATCCCCGATTTTCCGTCTGAAAAAATGTGTGTCGTCACATAACGTTGATACAAACGACGACATTGGATGACGTGAGCAAAATGCTGGCATCTGTGAATTTGAGTTTTCATAAAAAAAACAAGTCTGTATGTATGATTTTATTATATATTTGTAGCATTTGAATGGAAAAGCATTTGAATCCAGATAACCATGCTAAGATATTTTCAATCTGAGACGGTATGTGGTTGCTTTTAAATTCTGAAATTTCGTTTTAAGGCTCCGCTACCGCGTCGCCGTAAAAAGAAATTTCAGACCGTAAAACCACTCACATACCGTCCCAGATTTATGACCTTAGCATGCTTATCTCTTAAGTTATGTTTACGTGCAGTTGTTGGATTTGTTTATAAACACATGAAGTAAAAAATGGATGTTTTACTATTTATACTACAGATAATAGCATTTGTATTCACCACTTACTTTGAACACATATGGAACCACTCTGGTAGTGTGTATTCTTGCACTGACATTTGTTTCCGGACAAACTGCTGATACAAAGAGCATCAGCAGTATCACAATATATGCTTGTTGTATTAGACTCCACCACGGGACAGTCAATTCCGAGACTGGATTCTGAAAGTAAAAAGTAAATGTGTTAGACTGGTATCCTTGACACATAAAGCATTTCTACAGCAGCAATAGTATTCTAAATATCAACTAAACCGCAAGAAATAGAGACAGAAAGCGTATTGAAAAGGAAAGATTAACTCATGAGAGAAAAAAGGCATAAACAAATGCGTATAACAACATGCTTAATAAGCTGTCATAGTGAATGACATATTGTCTTTTTTTACTTACTTTGTGCACAGGTTCTACTGCTCTGGTAATGTGTGTTCTTGCACTGGCATTTGATTCCGGACGAAGTAGTGTTACATACAGCATTAGCGGTAGAACAATAAATGCTCATTGTAGTCTCTATAGATGCTGCATATATGTCCACCGCGGGACAGGCATTTCCAAGACTGATTTCTGAAAAGTAAAATTTAACTTTGTTGGACCACTCGAAGCAAACTAATGCAATATTGCTTCATACGCAACATTTATAAATAACCCGCAAGCAAAAGAGGTAGAAAACATATTGCAAAGTAAAGTACAACTCATAAGAAAATAATATAAAAATATATTTTTTAAGCTGATATGGTGAACGAATGCAGTCAATACTTATTGTGTGTTTATTTACTTTGCATACACGTTGTATCGTTCTGAAAATGTGTGTTCTTGCACTGGCATTTCATTCCGGACGAAGTAGTGTTACAAACAGCATTAGCAGTAGTACAATAAATGCTCGTTGCAGTAGTCTCTACAGATGGACAAGCACCATCTAGACCTGATTCTAAATAGAATGTTTGTTATTTATGAATAGCCGGGCTTTTTGGTGTCGACATTAAACATTATAATGATGTTATTTCAGAAATATTGTTTTCAAAAAACGAATTAGTGTTACATACAGCATTAGCAGTAAACAGTAAATGCTCATTGTAGTAGATATAGATGCTGTATATATGCCCACCACTAGACTGATTTACAAACCTGATTTCTGAAAAGTAAAATTTAACTTTGTTGGACCACTCGAAACAAATTAATGCAATATTTCTACATACGCACGCAACATTTATAAATAACCCGCAAGCAAAATAGGTAGAAAACATATTGCAAAGGAAAGTACAACTCTTAATAAAATGATATAAAAAACATGTTTTATAAGATGATATGGTGAACGAATGCAATCACCACTTACTGAGTGTTTACTTACTTTGCATACACGTTGTACCGTTCTGAAAATGCGTGTTCTTGCACTGGCATTTCATTCCGGACGAAGTAGTGTTACAAGCAGCATTAGCAGTAGTACAATAAATACTCGTTGCAGTAGTCTCTACAGATGGACAAGCACCGCCTAGACCTGATTCTGAATAAAATGTATGTAATTTATGAATAGCCTGGCTTTTAGATGTCAGCATCAAACATTATAATGATTTTATTTCAGAAACATTGTCTTCAAAAAACAAAAGCGTTATTGCATGTTTCTATAGATTGTTCAGAAGTATTGATAACATATATGCTCATATTGACAAAACCAGAACTTAAATAGATTTATAAATTATGTGACTTACGTTTACTTTTGCTTGAACAAATATAAACGAGAACGTTTTATGTTGCTTTTGTTTTGAGTTTGTTAATTTAACACTTGTTTGCAAGTTACTTAGTACACAGCTTGAACCACTCTGATAAAGAGTATCCTTGCACTGACATTTGTTTCCGGACGAAGTGCTGACACAAAGAGCATTAGAGGTAGACCAATATATGCTTGCTGTGGTAATGTCTACCGCGGGGCAGGCACTTCCGAGATTTGATTCTAAAAGATAATTGTTAGCTTGCTGGAGAATGAATATATATATATATTATACATATGTTTACTTATATAGGCTATTAATGCTGCCTTGTTTGTTAAAGAATATAACTTTATAATATACTCTATAACTTTAATATTTACGCTACCCCGTTTTATTGGGATGACAATATGATAAGAGTGAGGTTTTGGTGCACCCTAGAACCTGGTTTAAACCCCCGGCGGCCTTTTCACCACTGACCATTCCGGTAGCCCTATTGTCAATCCGTTTAAGTTGTGATGTCATATCTGGCCTTTTACATATCTTTGTAATTGTTGTTTTTTTCTGTGCGTGTTTGTGGTTGACTGTGGTCCGTGAGTGCTACTTTTTATTAGTGGTAGCTAGCATATTTCACTACAGTTCATGAACAGTCTCAATCAAACCGATACTGCAATATTTTGTATGTGTCGTGTTCGGCTGTTTCTAAAGGTCCATTATCATACTCTTTTATATCTACTTTTGTGGACGGCGTTCTGTGAAGGCTACATTTCATGTTCGTCTGTGAAGGCTACATTTCATGTTCGTCTGTTAAGGCTACATTTCATGTTCGTCTGTGAAGGCTACATTTCCTGTTCGTCTATGAAGGCTACATTTCATGTTCGTCTGTGAAGGCTACTTTACATTGAATGCTACATTTCATGTTCGTCTGTGGAGGCTACATTTCATGTTCGTCTGTAAAAGCTACATTTCATGTTCGTCTGTTAAGGCTACATTTCATGTTCGTCTGTGAAGGCTACATTTCATTGAAGGCTACATTTCATGTTCATCTATAAAGGCTACATTTCATTGAAGGCTACATTTCATGTTCGTCTGTGAAGGCTACATTTCATGTTCGTCTGTGAAGGCTACATTTCATGTTCGTCTGTGAAGGCTACATTTCATGTTCGTCTATGAAGGCTACATTTCATGTTCGTCTGTGAAGGCTACATTTCATGTTCGTCAGTGAAGGCTACATTTCATGTTCGTCTGTGAAGGCTACATTTCATGTTCGTCTGTGAAGGCTACATTTCATGTTCGTCTGTAAAGGCTACATTTCATGTTCGTCTGTGGAGGCTACATTTCATGCTCGTCTGTGAAGGGTACATTTCATGTTCGTCTGTGAAGGCTACATTTCATGTTCGTCTGTGAAGGCTACATTTCATGTTCGTCTGTGAAGGCTACATTTCATTGAAGGCTACATTTCATGTTCGTCTGTGAAGGCTACATTTCATGTTCGTCTGTGAAAGCTACATTTCATGTTCGTCTATGAAGGCTACATTTCATGTTCGTCTGTGAAGGCTACATTTCATGTTCGTCTGTGAAGGCTACATTTCATTGAAGGCTACATTTCATGTTCGTCTATGAAGGCTACATTTCATGTTCGTCTGTGAAGGCTACATTTCATGTTCGTCTGTGAAGGCTACATTTCATGTTTGTCTGTGAAGGCTACATTTCATGTTCGTCTGTGAAAGCTACATTTCATGTTCGTCTGTGAAGGCTACATTTCATGTTCGTCTGTGAAGGCTACATTTCATTGAAGGCTACATTTCATGTTCGTCTATGAAGGCTACATTTCATGTTCGTCTGTGAAGGCTACATTTCATTAAAGGCTACATTTCATGTTCGTCTGTGAAGGAAACATTTCATGTTCGTCTGTGAAAGCTACATTTCATGTTCGTCTATGAAGGCTACATTTCATGTTCGTCTGTGAAGGCTACATTTCATGTTCGTCTGTGAAGGCTACATTTCATGTTCGTCTGTGAAGGCTACATTTCATGCTCGTCTATGAAGGGTACATTTCATGTTCGTCTGTGAAGGCTACATTTCATGTTCGTCTGTGAAGGCTACATTTCATGTTCGTCTGTGAAGGCTACATTTCATGTTCGTCAGTGAAGGCTACATTTCATTAAAGGCTACATTTCATGTTCGTCTGTGAAGGCTACATTTCATGTTCGTCTGTGAAAGCTACATTTCATGTTCGTCTATGAAGGCTACATTTCATGTTCGTCTGTGAAGGCTACATTTCATGTTCGTCTGTGAAGGCTACATTTCATTGAAGGCTACATTTCATGTTCGTCTATGAAGGCTACATTTCATGTTCGTCTGTGAGGGCTACATTTCATGTTCGTCTATGAAGGCTACATTTCATGTTCGTCTGTGAAGGCTACATTCTCGTCTGTGAAGGCTACATTTCATGTTCGTCTGTGAAGGCTACATTTCATGTTCGTCTGTTAAGGCTACATTTCATGTTCGTCTGTGAAGGCTACATTTCATGTTCGTCTGTTAAGGCTACATTTCATGTTCGTCTGTGAAGGCTACATTTCATGTTCGTCTGTGAAGGCTACATTTCATGTTCGTCTGTGAGGGCTACATTTCATGTTCGTCTGTGAAGCCTACATTTCATGTTCGTCTGTTAAGGCTACATTTCATGTTCGTCTGTGAGGGCTACATTTCATGTTCGTCTGTGAGGGCTACATTTCATGTTCGTCTGTGAAGGCTACATTTCATGTTCGTCTGTGAAGGCTACATTTCATGTTCGTCTGTGAAGGCTACATTTCATGTTCGTCTGTCAGGGCTACATTTCATGTTCGTCTGTGAAGGCTACATTTCATGTTCGTCTGTGAAGGCTACATTTCATGTTCTTCTGTGAAGGCGACATTTCATGTTCGTCTGTGAGGGCTACATTTCATGTTCGTCTGTGAAGGCTACATTTCATGTTCGTCTGTGAAGGCTACATTTCATGTTCGTCTGTGAAGGCTACATTTCATGTTCGTCTGTGAGGGCTACATTTCATGTTCGTCTGTGAAGCCTACATTTCATGTTCGTCTGTGAAGGCTACATTTCATGTTCGTCTGTGAAGGCTACATTTCATGTTCGTCTGTGAGTGAGGGCTACATTTCATGTTCGTCTATGAAGGCTACCCTTCATGTTCGTCTGTGAAGGCTACATTTCATGTTCGTCTGTGAAGGCTACATTTCATGTTCGTCTGTGAAGGCTACATTTCATGTTCGTCTATGAAGGCTACATTTCATGTTCGTCTGTGAAGGCTACATTTCATGTTCGTCAGTGAAGGCTACATTTCATGTTCGTCTGTGAAGGCTACATTTCATGTTCGTCTGTGAAGGCAACATTTCATGTTCGTCTGTGAAAGCTACATTTCATGTTCGTCTATGAAGGCTACATTTCATGTTCGTCTGTGAAGGCTACATTTCATGTTCGTCTGTGAAGGCTACCTTTCATGTTCGAGTTTTGTATATACATGTATTTACTTTGCACACAACTTGTACCGTTCTGGTAATGAGTGTTCTGACATTGACATTTGGTTCCGGACGAACTAATGTTACAGATAGCATAAGCAGATTTGCGCGAATGGTGAAATCGCTAAAAGGCAAATTCATATTTTTTATAAAATAAAATGACTACAGGTAACTAACAACACTGAAGAAGTTATTATTTTTCATTTGAACCAAACAAGTGTGAAAAAGCATGGAATGACGACCGATTGCTATTATTTTGATAGAATTCATTGCAGATTGACCACAAACCGCGCTTTAGAGGAAGATGTAGGGGCAGGTTCCGCAGTTCTCGGGCCATTCCATTAAATTGCATGTGTTAATGCGTTAGGTATAACTATAATTTGAGCAGACGCATGTCATGACGTGGCGTGTATCGGGTCATACATGTCACGATGAAGCATGTACCGGATCATATATGTCACGATGTGGCATCTATCGGATCATACAAGTCATAATGTGGCATGTTTTGGATCAAACTAATTTGAATTTCAGCATAGAAAGTACGTGTACTTGTCCAATAAGTATGCGAGATGTTAACAGTAGAGTAAGTGTGGACTTTGGTGCATCCTAGAATCGGGTTCAAACCCAAAAGCGGCCTTTTTTGCCACTGACTGTTCCAAGGCGGTAGCCCTATTGTCAACCTGTTTTGTTGTGACGTCATATGCCTTCATTCGTTATTAACATTGCCATTCATGTTTATCGTTTTTCATTTTTTTGGGGATTACTGTGTTCTGTGAAAGCTGCATTTCCTGTTCGACTTTTATACTTATTGGAATATAATATAAGAGAACATTTGATAATGCAACGATTAGTGAGTATACATATACTTTATATAGTAGCTAAACTCAAGTATCAACCTTTTAACTTGGGAATATTAGTGTGTTTAAGTATCTTTACTCATTGTATTAAACAATGGTCGAGTTTCATGTATTGTATTAAAACAAAATAAACTGAATCGTGCGGGGAAAACTGAAATATAAGTGATGTGTAATTTGACGGCTCAGTGATCCAGAATATGCGCCTGTAGCAACGCTAAATGTAAAAACGTCGCTAAATGTAAAAAACGTCGCTAAATGTTAAAACATCGCTAAATGTAAACACTTTTGTCGCTAAACGTAAAAAGGGTGGCTAAATGTAAATGCAAACGTCTTTAAATGTAAAAGGTGAGCGTCGCTAAATGTAGTAAAAAAGGAGCTAAATGTGAAAACATTATTTTGTTGCTAAGTGTAAAAGGAAAAAGCGACATATGTAAAAATTCGTGTAGAACAATAATGTATGTATTGGAAGAAACTTAAACAATTTTGAAATAATAAATACACCATTTACTGTCGCATGTCGCTTTAAAAGTCACAGCTACCGTCATAGTATAGATACGTGTGCACACCGTAAGGAAGGTATTTTATAGGAAACATTTTATTTTGATATGTACATGTATTCATTGTTGCGTGGGTAGAATGTCGAGTGTTCAAAAACATACCTGTATTAGTAACCCGGATATTTTCTGATCAGATTATAAATGTAATTGGTCCCCATCTAAGAATTTAAGAGGTACGTAGATAGAAACGTGTTCATTTAGCGGAGTCTTCTTCACTTGTTAACGTAAGAAATATAGATTTTAGTTTACAAAATGGTTTAACATCACCTTTTTTGTGAAACAATATGCGCGTGTCAGTAACATACAGATATACAATTCCAGGTTCACACGCAATTGATGCGCTGATCTTATTTACCACTCAAACCTTGTTCCCCGAGCTACAGTACACGCTTTAAGGACACCCTTAAAAGTACATTCCTTTTATACAAAATTTACTTCAAACTGTGGTTTTGAAATAACGATGTTTTACTCCTTTTTTGTCAAGTTACACATTAATTTGACTCGATCATAACTGTTATTATATAATCTAAATGTAAGGATCATTAGTATACGTGTGGGGAAACATCAAATATGCACTAATTTAAAAGAGTATGATAATGGACCTTTGGAAACGGCCGAACACGACACATACAAAGTATTGCAGCCTCGGTTTGATTGAGACTGTTCATGAACGGTAGTGAAATATGCTAGCTACCGCTCACGCCCTATAGCTCCGGGTTGAGCAGAACTCAATATTCATAAAATCAATAGTACATAAGTTTAACCATCCCGAAGATGGCATGCATATACAATACACACGCAAACAACAGTGTATACCTGATACTTTAAGAAGTCCCCTCACACCCCACTTTAAGAAGTCCCCTCTCACCACACCAAACCCCCATCGCACACACACACACCTCTAGGCGGGTTTCATCATTTTCAGTCACACTATCACAGCGTTATTGCAATTATTTTAAGAGAAAGCGCACTCCCTGGCAAAAATCAACCATTCTATGGATATGGTCAAGAAGTGGTTGCGTTTATTAATCCAGTACAAACGACGGTAATAACAGCAGATCTTCCGATATTTGCATTGGCAAAATATAAAGTGGTAAATTTTATTATAATGGAATGGTTGCACATCGAAATGGCAATTTTGAAGATACTATGTAATGTACTGAAATACATTTGGCTCGATAATTGTCCCCTCTGAAGCTCCTGTCGAATCAAATGATACGGCCGAATCGTTTATATCTGATTCAAATGTTTCAAAAACAATTTTAAGAGAACCAGATATCTGAATGTGCCTTTTACAAGCCAAAGGTAAATATGTATGCCAACCATACTGTGCGATGGCGATACAAATACTGTAATGTATATCATTTTAAGAAAGTCCACAATTTCAGCTATAGAATCAGGTCGTAGATTTTGAAGTACTTTTTTCTGTACTTTGTGCACTCGTATAGAGAAAAATATTCAGCTAGACAAAAAGTGTAATTCAGAACTCATCCTCTACGTGTTTGCCCTTGGTCATACTGGACGGCTTCCAATTCGTTTGACTGATGAGCAACAAGTGCAGCTAAATTCATATAGCAAATATTTCCGAGCATAACCGAAGAACATGTTTTCAGCAATATATTAACCAGGTTCATGAACAAAAGAAAATGCAAGTAAAGGGAGATGCTGGGGAAATATGGTTGACAGATAATATGCTTTAAGGAGATGGATGGATTCAGTTACAAAAATGTGTAGCCTTGTAGAACCGTTGAGATTCACTATGGTGAAAGTGAAATGTCCTCATCCAAATAAAATATAGAGGATACACCACTCCTTGATAATTCTAGTAGCATTTTAATATTGATCAGAAATGGGTTGTAGATAAATGAGTAGCAGACTGTTATGCATCAAGTATTTTTGGTTCAAAGCAACAACATTTGCATGTTGCTTCAAGACAATAACACAACTATTTTGCATGTTGCTTCAAGACAATAACATAGCTTCTTTGCATGTCTCACAGAAGGTTCTGAGCCTGATTCAGCTACACCGTTATGTCTTTCAAACAAGTCCGGAACACCAACAGTTGTATATCGATGTAAGTAAAATGACTGAGATATATATTTTAGTTCATGTCAAACTCGGCAGTGAGATATCTGAGTTATTTTGAGCATGAAAATCAGTAAATTCCACCTAAAAGGAAATAAGATATATTGAGACCAACGTTTGATTCGTACTGTCGGAAATAGAACAAGATCTACGTCGCAATTGACAAATGTTTGAGTGATACTTCGAAAAGTTAAGCAGTACAAGGGATACAAGAGGTTCAGGTATTAGGACAAATGGTTCAGATTCAAGCAAAGTGCCGGCTAACTGTCAAAAACATTTTACGATTATCTCGAAATAAAACTGAATTGTTTTTGCTAATCGCAAAATCAGTCGAACGCATGTTTAACAAAGCCAATTGTTGTAACAGCAGATAAAAAACACAGTTAATATGTCTATTGAGAGAGATAAGCGTGCACCATGGAACCACGTAAGGGCTCGCACACAAATAAGTATTCGTGGAAAACATAAATTTAAGAACGGGTGTAGGGAAATTATAATGTCCGGCTTTGACACTGACGTGATTGTCATCAAAACGTCCTAAGAACTTTGCATAGATTAGCTTTGGATTGCCTTTGGAAGAGGGAAGGATTTAAAATGGCTATGAATACATTACATCGTGCTCCAGTTATGTCCAAAGACCGGAGCATTTTCTTTAGTTCATGCCTTCACATGTTGCTATACCGTTGCAACCTTCCACTGGAAAGCGGAAATATGCATGGCAGACTTGGAATAATACTACTTAAAACTGCAAAAAAAAATGTTGTAAACCTCAGCAACATGTCTAGTGGTATTGATGAATCAGATTATGATGCTTTAGTTGAAATTTCATGTGTTATGTACAATAAATCAAGCAGTACACGGATGGTAAATGAAGCCATTATACAAAACAACTCTTGAAATTACGCAATTCCACCAACAAGCTATATTAATACATCATGCATATCGAGCAGGATGTGAATGGTCTCAGGCATATATGCACCTGTGTGGTGGTCCTAGGGCGGGGGAGGTTGTGGGGGCGGGCATACTCAGTTGTTATTAAACAAATGTACAAATTTGTTGTCTAATTCCCATCACTAGGGGCAAGATTTATGTATAATTCCGCAGGGTATGGGTTAATATCAAACTCTCCATGTTTGTGTATGATTTCCTACCATGGGGAATAGTTGTTTGTCTAATCCCCGGGGAATGTCCTGCCGCCCCCACCCTAGGTAGAGTAAAACATTGATAGGTGAAGGTGCATACTACTAGATATCAGGTTATACTTTATCCGTCTTAATGGGTCCGCAGATATGCTGGTGACCACTGGAACCATATTGGAAAACTCTTTTCCGCGTGTCAGCTATATGTGAAGCATTTCGGCAATGTGGTTGTAAGAAAATAAACCGTACATACTACTACCGTGCTACTTTGGCTTGTACAGTGCCATATATCTATGCGTGGCAATTTGAACAGAATGCAAACTTGAAAGTAGTTTATCAGGACTAAATATAAAAGTAGATATACAATTCGAACAGGAAATTTAGCATTCACAGAACACAATCGAACAAATCATACATTAAAAACAAACAACAATTATTAGGCAAAATAGAAGCAAAGCATGCGACACTACAAACATAACAGGGTTGATAATATGGGTATGGCCTTAGCACAGTCAGTAGAAAAAAACGCCGCTGGAAAATAGTATCAGTCCAAACTTAAGTTTAAGATCATACAAAAAAATAGGTCTAAAATATGTCAATATCTGTAGTATGTTCGTATTTCTATGGGATTTTTGTGGGTACTGATTTAATTGGCAATAGCAAAGAGTAAGTAGGTGTGTTCCGTTAATAAGTACATCCGGATATCATTATGCATATTTTAATACGTATATAACCGCAGTTATGTGAATACCCGAACATCTGATAACCACTACAAAATGTAAAGCATAGATTGAACATATAGTTCGTGGTGGTTGGGGTATACTCGTATTTTTATTTTGAATAAATGCATAATCATGCCGAAATATTTGCAAAATGATTTTTAGTTTTACAATTTTACAGTCGAAGGCAAACTATAGCGAATGAGAGAAAGTATTAGTTTAATATACTGCTATATCTTATATTTACAGTATGTTGGTAGCCATCTTAGATATTTGGCGGCTGTCTTGAATTGGATCAGGTTATTTTTCATTTGAATATAATATTTTCAAGCACTGTGCACAATATCATACTTGTATCACAATCTGAACTATTTTCTGTTTTTTTCATCCGCTATACTATTGCACGAGGCGGCACGCCAAGTGTGCATCCTTCAAGTGTCAGTAGTCACTCCCGTAGATAAATAGTTCTAATCCATTGACTCCTAAGGCATTAAATAGTTGTTTTGTTATATATCATAAAATATAACAGTTTTGATTTTTAACTAATAAAATTAAAATTTGGAGTGTAAGCCGCGTAAACAATGTATCTGCTTCCTTTGTTTATTTAAACAAGCGCGTCACTGACACAGATCGACCACTGCACGGTCACTTGACGCTGCATCACTGACACAGATCGACTATTGCACGATCACGTAACGCTGCGTCACTGACATAGCTCGACTATTGCACGGTCACGTGACGCTGCGAGACTGACACAGATCGACTACTGTACGGTCCCGTGACGCTGCGACACTGACACAGATCGACTATTGCACGGTCAAGTGACGCTGCGTCACTGACATACATCGACTATTGCACGGTCACGTGACGCTGCGTGACTGACACATATCAACTATTGCACAGTCAAATGACGCTGCGAGAC
This sequence comes from Cyrtodaria siliqua, assembly GCA_037043455.1. Lineage (NCBI taxonomy): Eukaryota > Metazoa > Mollusca > Bivalvia > Adapedonta > Hiatellidae > Cyrtodaria > Cyrtodaria siliqua. The sequence goes on from JAWPHD010007696.1 coordinate 102,864, forward strand.
TGACACAGATCGACTACTGTACGGTAACGTGACGCTGCGTCACTGACACAAATCGACAATTGCACGTTCACGTGACGCTGCGTCACTGACATGGATCGATTATTGCACGGTCACGTGACGCTGCGTCACTGACACAGATCCAATAACGCATGGTCACGTGACGCTGCGTCACTGACACATATCGACTATTGCACGATCACGTGACGCTGCGTCACTGACACATATCGACTATTGTACGGTCACGTGACGCTGCGTCACTGACACATATCGACTATTGTACGGTCACGTGAAGCTGCGTCACTGTCACAGATCGACTATTGTACGGTCACTTGACGCTGCCTCACTGTCACATATCGACTATTGCACGGTCGCATGACGCTGCGTCACTGACACAAATCGAATATTGCACGTTCATGTGTCACTGACACAGATAGACTATTGCACGGTCACGTTTCACTGACACAGATCGACGAGTGTACGGTCACGTCAGGCTCGTCAGCTGGGTACGAGTCAGGCTCGTCCAATGTGGTTGTGTCAGCTGGGTACGAGTCCAAATATATCACCGTATTGTACAGAACACAACCATATTGGACGAGCCGCTAGGCCAAATATATCACCGTATTGTACAGAACAATGTTAAATAACCTTTTTATTATATACCTATTTCTCTCGATGTAGAAATATAAATGATCTAAATTGACTTACATGTATCGTTTCTTTTAATTGAAAGCATCATTCACCAACTGTCAACTGTCAACACCAAACGGCAAAAAATATTTGTATTTAAGCGCTTTATAAACGAAAGTATATAGTCGTGTAAAGCTGTGATGTGATATTGATGCATTCGGAACATTTTACCGGTTTTGGGACTTTATCGTTGATTTGACATAGGGCACGTGTACTGTACAAAACGGATTTTTTTTTGGACGCACATGCGTCCAATACGGAAATATATTGTACGGTCACATGGTACAAATGCAGACCGCTCATTGCACGAGAGAACTAGGTATATAATAATACATATTACACTACACAACCGTTTATCTAAACTCTAACCAGGTATTCAGGTTATACAAATAATGCATATGTACCGATTAAAAGTATAGGTTTTTAAAGTACCGATGATTGAATATGCGTAAAATGAATTATGAGTTAGTAACTCTTAATTCGACGCTCCTGTTTTGGGGTTTTGTCTGGCTTGTTAAAGCGGTTTATATTTTGTCTATCGAGTTTGGATACTCAAAATATGTATATCGTACATATAAACCTCGTCGTCAGCAGGTTAAGACACGGTGTACACATGGTGTAAAATGTTGCTGCTGTTGGCGGGATAACTGCTTTAATTATTCTTGCTGCCAGAGAATTATAACAATATCCTTTGTGACTGGGGGACCGTTGTTACTGTGAGATGTGAGAATGGATCTCTATCGATATTAACAATGTTAATGGTTATCTACTTTGTATAAAAACTAATGGTTACTTACTTTGTACACATATTGAACCATTCTGAAAATGGGTGTCCTGACACTGACATGATTTTGCACCTAGGGATGTACCTCTACATATAGCATCAGCCGTAGAGCAATAGAGGCTGATTGTTGTAGCGGACGTCTCTGCCCCTAGACATGCTTCGTCTAATCCAGATTCTAAAATACAATCGTGTGGCATGTTTAGAGAACAAGGCAAACGTTACGTTATATGTCTATGCAAGCTTGATTAGCGGGTGAAATAAACTATATCCACAAGTAACAGCACTATAATGGACGAGGATGCAGATATCGTCCAATCATTTGTGTTGAAATGTTCTCCTGTCGGTTCCGTAATTGGTGCACATTCTGGACATTCGTAGCTGGTGAAAGAGACGGATGACATATGTCATGTTAAATCGACTTCGATTCGGTTATATGTTGATTAGTAGATTGAACATAATTAAGGAGCTAATGACGTCTGTTTCATCAAACCAGAATATTGTGTTATCTGTATATATGTGCGTTAACAACAAGCAGTAAATGTCTATAAATATATTCGTACATCCTGTATAAATAATTTTGACACACGCAAAGCTTATTTCGATAAATTGTAAAAAAGCTAATAAACAATTTATTGATATTTACCCGGGGTTTTTGATAGCTTTGCTCAAGCAAAGTCACACAAAGTATAGATTTGATCACAGCTAAACTATAAAACCTTTTAGTCATGTTTCGTCTACTAGTACTAAATATAGTGTTCACAGTAATAAAATATATAGTGTAATTTGACACATTAAATTTAATATTGATCTATGGTTGTCTACAAATATCAATGATGTATCATTGATCTTAAACTTGACAGAGTTGACTAGTAATCTGTGTTGAATAATCCATTGTTTTGTATGTGTTTATGCTATTTCGACAAGTTTAAAGCGCGTTTAAAGATATTTTCATATATATTACATTGGTTGTGCTCCAAGGCCCATGTTTATGATTCCTTATAATTATATAGGTATATATACTCCCGTATATTACCGAGAGTATATTACCAAACTAGAGTATGCAAACTAGAGTATGCAAACTAGAGTAGGCAAACATGCAAACTAGAGTATGCAAACTAGAATATGCAAACTAGAGTATGCCTTCTGAAGAGTGAAGTTACTCTTCAACTTAAATCTGAACTGATTTTAAGAATGAAGAAATACATCACAACAACATATACCATTATACCAATGTTTGTATTTGCAACATGTAACAATAATTATCTTGATGCACAGTCTAACAACTTGACTACAATGCCGTCTTATTTATAAAGCTTTAAGTGGTTACATCAAGCTTTGATACTAAATATGTTTTAGAAAAGAAAGCGTCTCCGTGGTCGAGGGGTTAACAAGGTTGCCTTGTAAACCTTCTCGCCTCTCACCACTGCGGGTTCGAATCCCATTGGGAGCTCAACTTATAAGTGAGAAAGTGTCGATTCTTACTGATGGTGGGAGGTGTACAATACTGGTTCTACACAGGAATAAGTAGGAAATAGCCAAAAATGTGCTGGAAAATGACGTTAAACACCAAACAAAAAATAAAAACGTATGAAATAACCAATTTAAAACGTGAATTAGTTCAACTTATCCAGTGGCCTACTTTGCCACTGACCGTTCTAAGGCGGTAGCTCTATTGTCAACCCTTTTGTGTTTGTGATGTCGTTTGCTTTTATTATTACTTTTGCCTTCTTGTTTGTCTGTTTGCATGTTTTTTTCTGTGTTTTGTGGTTGACAGTCCTCCTTGAATGCTACTTTCCCTGTCCGATCTTTTTATAGATGGAACATTCACAGTTTCTTATGATAAAACGCGATAATTAATATAAATTACAAAAAGATAGATTATAGAGGAATCCTTAAGTTGTAGTTAGCTGTTAATCGGCTTACTTCGGCGATATCTTCAAATGACGCTCGCGTTGTAATTCATTGCGTTTTTCTTATTGCCAAGTTTAAAATATCTAACCCTGGCGCTTGCCATAGATAGGATATACATTCTTCGGGTCTTTTTATTTTTTATCTGTTCAGTGTAATTTCATTTGGTGGTTAATGAGGGCTGATATGGTTTATTTCTATCAAGTGTATACAGAGAAACAATGCATTTGAACAATTTTTAAACATTATTTTATTCTGACTATTAATCCTGACGTTCTCCCTTTAAGCTAACTTAAATTTTCCTAAAGCGAAATTTACTTTTAGTGACAAAGAGTGTAATTACGCGTCTTATGTAACTAACTACATACAGTTCTGTAACTAACTACATACAGTTCTGTAACTAACTACATACAGTTCTGTAACTAACTACATACAGTTCAATGAATTTATTGATATACATAATTCGAGTAGTAGGTCATGTGTATTACAAGTATTCCTGTAATTGGTGGCGCGCCTTGAGGGCGCAGCCTATATTTGTATTTGCTTTTTGATGCTGCATATGGGGGAGCACGTGACATATGGAGGAGCACGTGATTAAAAATGTTGGGGTAAAAGACTGGCCAAAATGTTGGAGGGGGGAGGGGGGGTGGGGGAAAGACTGGCCATAAGTATTGAAATTGGCGCTGTGTCATAGGTCCATATATTAGGGTACTATTACAGCTACAACTTTGAAGCTTTATACAGTTGTTCATATATCATATATCAGTTATGCCCCTTTTTGAACTTAGTATATTGGTTAAGTTTTCCGCTAAGGTCCACTTTTTAGCCAGTATGTTTTTGGAAAAAAATACGACTTATTGTCATCCCTTGATCGGCGTCTGCGTATTTGGTTAAGTGCACTTCTTTCAGTAACTATAACAGATACAGCTTTGAAACTTTGCTTTAGCATGCTATTGCCTGACGCAGGCCATGCAGTACTGGTTTCCACCCAAGAAAAGCTCATGATCAGCCTACGTGGCACACACCTGTGTCAAAAATCAGTGTCAAACATTAAAAAAAAACACTGTATGATATCTTACCACTACAAAGCACTTCTTCCGAATACAAGTCCAGCTACCCCAGCCATTTGTCACAGTACACATTTCCTTGATCATATCAGCTTCTTTTTTTATATTTTTGTTTACTTAATTCAAACTACCTCAACATTTTAAAAATCTTTATAACATTATAGAAATATATATCATCAGCAATTAATGCAAACACTTAAATATGTTTTGATATCTTAAGTATGTGCCTTTGTTCTCAAGATACTATGGCTTATTATTGCCATATAACTTTTTATACTTTTTAAAATATTTCTACATTGTTGTCGTTATATAATAAAATTTGCAAATAAATACACATGTTTGTTTTCTCCTTTTGAAAACATTCTGCGCCGCCCTGATGCTTTGCATCAGTTTCTTGTTTATAACTGTAGTATATATTTGACTTACTTGCTATGACACATGCTGGTTGTTCATTAGTCCATACTCCTGCTGGAGAACACTCTCTTCCTGTGAAACCTTTAATATTAAACCCCGCAGCACAGGTATACGTGACAATAGTCCCAATCGTTCTAGTGTTGTTTGGTGATATAATTGCATTCGCTGGAGGCGTTAAAGCTGGGCAGGCTATATATAAATATAAGCAGGTGGACTATAATGTATAGGTAAATGGGCATTAAACAGAACAGAACAGAACATATATTTTATGTAACTTGTATATTAGTACAGCTTTAGCTGTAAGGAATACAATATTGATTAATTAAACAATGTTTAGCTCTTTTATATTTTCATTCTCATGTATCAGTTATTTAATATTAATATTGCTCATAGCAAATGTACTTTTGTCTAAATCACTTGACTTATGTATTCTACATTTCTTATACATTAGTATCAAACCATACAAACGGTTCCTGTCAAAATTCAGCTTGAAATTTTATTCCTATGATAAGTCAATGTATTTGAAGTTAAAATATGTGGAGAAAATTGACGACTGTTGTAAAACGTATATATAAAACAATATTAAAAAAATCCCTGTCAAATTATCAAAATATGATAAAATGTCCCAAAAATTGCATTTCCTTTTAAAATTCAGCTTGAAATATTAATCCTGTGATAAATCAATGTATAACAAGTAAAAAATATGTAGAGAAAGATGATAACTGGTGTAAAAAGTTTATTTTAAAAAAACGTTCCAACAATTCCCAGTAAAAAACGATGAAATGTCCCAAAAATTGCGTTTCCTGCCAAAATTCAGCACGGTATCCACCATAATCGAACTCAGCATACCCAAATTAATAAAAAAAAACACGAAGATAACACATTTACTAAAAAAAAGCCGCTAACCTTTTAATGAGGGCTTTTCTATAAATAGGTCTAGTTTATAATTCACTTTATTCTATTAAATGGTGTTTTATGTTCGAATGGCGTGTAACGTCATTTTCCAGCACACTTTAGGCTACATATGATTGTCAATTTTTAGAGGTGGAGGCAGATCAACCACTTATTCCTGGATAGAACCAGTACTGTATGCCTCCCGCAAATCCATAAGAATCACCACTTTTTCAATTACCGTTGAACTCCTAGTGGGATTTGATGATTGAAGGGCATATATTAGGCTTTCTAAAAGCACAATATATCACTTTTACTGAAAATGCCGCTAAGCTTTTAATGTGGGCTTTTCTACAGCAATAGACTACAATTTTATAAATAAAATATAATGAAATATTATGGCAACTTATGACAAAATCAGTGTACAAAATCAAGCAAATTATTTTTGCCATTGCAGGCCACGGGCAACGCATGCATGCATATCAGTAATGCATATATATCTGTAATGCACTGTAATGCACGTATATATGTAATGCATGTATATCTGTAATACATGTATATTTTAAATGCATCTACATCTGTATGCTACACATACCGTACAGACAAGCAGGAGTTGAGTTCCATAGGCCGATGTTTAGACACTCGCTGACGTTGCCATTCACCAGAACATAGCCATCATTGCAACTGTATATAGCTAAAGTGCCCTCTAGTGGTGGTGACTGTGAAAGCGTCCAATTACCATTGACTATGGGCAATGGATCTGCACAGCCTGAAAGGTCAAACATGAGAAGAATGGTCATATAAAAATCATAGCACCCACACGCAATGTCACCGTATGTCCGTACTGCATTTCAAGCAAAGACCAAATTTACTTTACAATGAAAAGGACAATAAATATCACAAAGTGTGGTGAATACTCTGAAAACAACTCGAAACTTAAACAACTCTGTCCGATGTCGTATAGTTTTAGGGAGGAAGTAATGTCGAATATGTTTTATATTCAGCCTTTGTCTTCTTTTAGTGTGCAAAGACACATGTAAAAACATCACCATAATAATTGTATACATAAATCTGTAGGAAAAGACACATGTTTTCAAATTTAAATAAAACTTCATTTTGAAGCTAAAATAGATTTACCTTATATAGTCAGTAAAAGTCATAAATATGCCAAAAAAAAGGTACATGCTTAACTGGATCAATGTAGGTTCATGTTTCAAATATAAATGGCTCGAGGATGAATAATCAGATGTATATGCAGTAGTTATCTGTTAGCAAAATTCCTCCGAATTTCTATGTATGCTTAAAGAAGCTGTGTCTTTTATATTGTTTATGATAATCTACATACCTATAGTTTAGAAACTATGGATAAGTGTTATTTCAATTTGTCCTGGTGTTCCTTTCAATTCGTTTGTTTACAAGTAGTGTTTCTTTCATTCCATTTGTTTTACTAATGTGGCTGATTCTGCTTCCACATTCATCCCAATGTTTCAGCAGGATATTCGTTTTAAGGGGACGTGTATTTCAGTCATAAACAATTTTACTTCAATATAAAATCGTTTTCTATTAAAGTGGCTAACAACGATGCGTTTCACATGTTTTACGGATGCTCTGTAAATAATTTCCTCCTCATTAAACCATTAAAATGTGTTTTGTTAGTTCGGAGGTTCAAATATATGTAACCGATATCCACTGCAATCATGAGGATAAGTGAGACTAGACAGGTGGTTATATGTATGTATGATGGTTTGGTTCCGCTATCGTGTACCTGAACTAAATGATTATGAGCAGAAAGAACGGGAGCCGAGTTCACGGTCTCACGAAACAGTTATCTTCCTTATAGCCAACGGAAGGAACATCCTTGCGTTTATATAAAAGAACTGTGTTATTCGGTTTCTGTAGGTTTCTGAAAATGTGCAAACATTTCCTCTTTTTTGTTTAAAGGGAAAAGAATGGGTCATGTTCATGATTCCATTCAAAGTTTTTGATATGCCTGAACGTTTGTAAGCCGAGACAATAGGTAGTGATACATTTTAAAACGAAAGCGAAATGGACAAATTAACCAAAGTCTCTACAAACTATGAGTATTTAAAAAAGCGCATTGGTCAACCCCGTATTTATTGCTGGATATTTCGTGTAACAGATTTTAGGTTTCACAAAGAAAACATGTTTAATAAAATTCAGGAGGTTGCACAGTGGTTCTGAGACGTTTTGCTATATAAAAATAAAAAATGTGTATTGAGAAGTAAAGTTCCTTAGTCTTACACAATAAACTTACTTGTACGACATACTGGTTCCGATCCTAACCACTGTCCATCTTCCTGGCACACTAGAGTCTCCATTGATGAAATAACGTATCCTTCTGGGCATGTAAACAGTACGCTCGCTCCCACAAGCGTCCCATTAGGGGTTGTAGGTGTGGCAATGCCAGACACAGTCGGCACGCCACAGTCTACTGTTGCTCCTATAATTATATTAAACGTTTTTTGTCTTTTTTACCCAGTTGTATAATTGTTATAATTAATTTCTAAGAAGACACATAGATTTAAAAGCTTTACAATTTTTTTCGTTTTATGATAATTTTTATTCTCCAAAAATACAACAGTTTATAAAGAAATACACAAAACTATGAGAATATTAATGACATATTCTTAGGTGGGTACTTTGGATTTTGACTAGTATAGTGGTTAAATAACAGATATGCATGCTCAATGTATTTGTCTAGGAAGTATTGACATTAATTGATTGACAAGACTGTAATTATATAGTAAAACTTAGAATATTAGAAAATAAATACCGTTTTCAGTTACGCAAAGCTGTAGTAGTTTTAACAGTTTCATTTCTTAAAATGTCAGAGTTTAATGTATCTAAATTATATGTCGTATCAATAAACGGTTTGTTCTTATGATTTTAGAATTAGAAAAAAATCTCTCAATAATGACCGTATTAACGTCATTTTCAACAGTTTCAACAGTTTCAATGCACTATATCACAATATAAGTATATACCCGGCCGTTTCCAGAGGTCCACTCGTTTGAATCATTACCTGAAATGCACTCATCAAAACAGCAGAGAAGTATCAAAACACACAAAACGCCACCCACTGCCGTCGTCATGTTTTGCTACGGTCCCCTTATTACTCGTCTCTCTCTTTATATTTTCATATATACCTCTCGTGTAATTGTGTAGTTACAGGTCGACGAGTCCTATGTATATAAACATGTAATTACATTTCATTAAAAGCGTTTCAATATCCCTGTCTCAAAGACTTGTAGGCAAGTAAATATAAAAGTCGAACAGGAAATGTAGCATTCAAGGACAACAGTCAACCAAAAGCACGCACCTGTAAAATTGTAGGTGCACCTATAAAAAGTGTAGGTGCACTATAAAAAGTGTAGGTGTACCTATATATTTTATGGGTGCACCTGTAAACATGTAGGTGCACCCATAAAATTGTAGGTGCACCCATAAAAATATAGGTGCACCCCCACTTTTTATAGGTGCACCTACAATTGTGCAGGTGCACCTACACTTTCTTTTTGACCCCCCATAATTAGACGTACGCACAAAAGTATCGGTGCACCTAAACTTTTTCCATTTGAAATGACCAATCAGATTGCCGCTTACAAAATGGATATGATCATATTTTACTGCGGTATGTGTGGTGTCGCGTGAAGATTCCACGTTATATGAGAAAGGTAAATTATCTGCTTTCACTGTCGATGTATTATAATTGCAAATACTATTGGATGTGCAAGCCTAGAAATTGTTGATAAAATGTAAACATAAATATAAAAACAAAATGAATTAAACATAAACAGGGTATTATTTACCCATTGCTATGGTATATATAAGACAATGCGCTAACATGTAAAGGAGTGGGAAGAAATGAGATAACTCGACATCAAATAAATAAGAGGGAGAGAGAGAGAGAGAGAGAGAGAGAGAGAGAAGGGTTTGAAATATAAAATAACGCGTGTGTGTGTGCGCGTGCGTATGTGTGTCATTCTACGGTGTAATTTGTATATACATACTGTCCATTTGTATATATGCTGCGACACTAGAACACCACGCCATAGTATATGATAATCCTCCCAGTGATATCTTCTGACACTGGCTATGTGTGCATTTTAAAACAAAGTCACACAACATTATCACAATAACAATTCCAACATCCAAAAGATGTGTGCTAGAAGATAATCTATTTTTTTACATTTGAAATGCTACTAACTCTTACACAACCTTCATCAACTTAGCATAACAACCGTTGTCACTTGATTTATGACAGGTGTTGTAAAACATTTCCATCTTTCACACCATCGTTAGGATGATTCCGAGCTAGGCCCTTCCTCACCGAGCTAGGCCCTTCCTCATCTCAAAGTTCCATTCCAGTTGTACACGAGGTATTGCACACATCTTGACACGAGATTTCATCATTTATGACAGGTGTTCTAAAAACATCAACTTACACCTATGGACATACGCCATCTCCAAAGGTGCTTCCTATTTGGACCCTCCCTCATACAAAACTACAATCCTATGAGTACCTTAACATTTGACACGAGATATATTGAGGTGATATATTGCACCCGTCTTGACACGATATTTCTGAATTTATGACAGGTGCAAACATACACTTTAATCACCGTCAAGGTGATGCCTATTTGGCCCTCGCATTTAAACACAATATCATAATGTATTTGAATGCTTGTACAAAAAGACCAACGTTTTTAAACATTGTTATTAATGTACACAGCCGACATCTCAACCCGAGTCTAAAGAGCTAGTTTAGAAATGAAATGAAAGATTAAGAACAGTTGACGGTTGATTGTTGTTTGTCAGTTGAATAATGTTTTACGTCATTGGCAGCACATTTTAGAGTATATATGAGGGTCGATATTTTAGTTGTGGACGCTAACCCATCCACTTTATCCTTGGCAAAACCAGTACTCTTTACTTCCCGAATCCGTAAGAATCAATAGTTGAGAAGCTCTGTGACGAAGCTTACTTAAAGGGAATGTAGCGACACAGCCGAACATCTTTATTATTGAGAGTTCTGAAAAACTTGAATAAGGGTGAAAGAATGAACAAACTCGGATAATAAACAAAGAAGATATGAGCATTTGAAGTTTCAGTTGAAACGGATATGGAAGCGGCCATTTTGAGAGCTATGACATCACGGTTCTAAATGACCATATATGGAATATTTATAAATACTAACATTTACTGATTTATAGGGGGAAAATGACAGCAAATGTATGAAAAATATGTAATACTTAATGGAAATTATGCTTTATATGACCAGTAAAAAAATGCATTCATTTGCAGTGATTTTCTTCGTTTTAAATGATATTTATCAATATTCCATGTATGGTAAATAGAACTATGACGTCATAGTTCTAAAAATGGTGGCTCCCATATTCGTTTTAGAACAATCTTTAAATGGTCATATCTTTTTTATTTATCATCCGATTTTGATAACTATTTCACCTTTTTCCATTTCTTTTAGAGCTCGTTTGGCGGTGTCGCTACATCCCCTTTAATACTTCATTACAATATCACACTTAATTCATAATGAATATATCGGGTGCCCTATACCACCCGCACCCTCACTCACATAGAAATGCCTAATTTACTCATGGACTATACACACAAGAGAGACGCACGTACTCATCCTTTGCTTACTTACGTTTACATTTAATAAATGGATACAATGACCATATCAGTGTATATCATGTATATAGGATGATGAATAGTATGTACAAAACCAGTAGTTTATTCTCATCGATTACAAAAAAAGAAACTGGTAGATGGGTGAAACCGATGCGAATGCCAATTTATGAAATTAAATGTGATTGTTATAAGATAAACCTAGGTTGTTTTATAATGACAACAATATAATGACTTTTATATTCACTTTTGGAGACGACCGACTAATGTTTTATTTTTTTAAAATACTTAATTTCACGTTTAGTATCCGTAGTATTACGCAGGGCATACAGCTTCTCGTCTTTATTTAGTAATGGCAGGCGAATAAATCAATCAATAAACAAACCATTTAGATAGGTCGTTTGAGGGTAATGATAATTGTTCGTAGTCGTAGTCGTAGTCGTAGTCGTAGTCGTAGTTCGTATTCTTATTCGTATTCTTATTCTTATTCGTATTCGTATTCGTATTCGTATTCGTATTCGTATTGTTATTCTTATTCTTATTCGTATTCGTATTCTTAGTCGTATTCGTATTCGTATTCGTATTCGTATTATTATTCGTATTCTTATTCTTATTCGTATTCGTATTCTTAGTCGTATTCGTATTCTTATTCTTATTCGTATTCGTATTCGTATTCTTATTCTTATTCTTATTCGTATTCGTATTCGTATTCTTATTCTTATTCTTATTCTTATTCGTATTCGTATTCTAAGTCGTATTCGTATTCGTATTCTTAGTCGTATTCGTATTCGTATTCGTATTCGTATTCGTAGTCGTATTCGTATTCGTATTCGTATTCTTATTCGTATTCGTATTCTTAGTCGTATTCGTCTTCTTATTCTTATTCGTATTCGTATTCGTATTCTTATTCTTCTGCTTATTCGTATTCGTATTCTTATTTTTATTCTTATTCTTATTCGTATTCTCATTCGTATTCGTATTCGTTGTCTTATTCTTCTTCTTATTCGTATTCGTATTCTTATTCTTATTCTTATTCTTATTCGTATTCTTATTCGTATTCGTATTCTTAGTCGTATTCGTATTCGTATTCGTATTCGTATTCTTAGTCGTATTCGTATTCTTATTCGTATTCGTATTCGTATTCGTATTCTTATTCTTATTCGTATTCGTATTCGTATTCTTAGTCGCATTCGTATTCGTATTCGTATTCGTATTCTTATTCGTATTCGTATTCTTATTCTTATTCGTATTCTTAGTCGTATTCGTATTCGTATTCGTATTCTAATTCGTATTCATATTCGTATTCGTATTCGTATTCTTAGTCGTATTCGTATTCGTATTCGTATTCTTATTCGTATTCGTATTCGTATTCGTATTCGTATTCTTATTCGTATTCGTATTCTTATTCTTATTCGTATTCGTATTCGTATTCTTAGTCGTATTCTTATTCGTATTCGTATTCGTAGTCGTATTCGTATTCGTATTCGTATTCTTATTCGTATTCGTATTCGTATTCTTAGTCGTATTCGTATTCGTATTCGTATTCTTATTCTTATTCGTATTCGTATTCGTATTCGTATTCTTAGTCGTATTCGTATTCTTATTCGTATTCTTATTCTTATTCGTATTCGTATTCGTATTCTTATTCTTATTCGTATTCGTATTCGTATTCTTAGTCGTATTCGTATTCTTATTCTTATTCGTATTCTTATTCGTATTCTTAGTCGTATTCGTATTCTTATTCGTATTCTTAGTGGTATTCGTATTCGTATTCGTATTCTTATTCGTATTCATATTCGTATTCGTATTCTTATTCTTATTCGTATTCGTATTCGTATTCTTAGTCGTATTCGTATTCGTATTCTTAGTCGTATTCGTATTCGTATTCGTATTCTTATTCGTATTCATATTCGTATTCGTATTCGTATTCGTATTCTTAGTCGTATTCGTATTCTTATTCGTATTCTTAGTGGTATTCGTATTCGTATTCGTATTCTTATTCGTATTCATATTCGTATTCGTATTCTTATTCTTATTCGTATTCGTATTCGTATTCTTAGTCGTATTCGTATTCGTATTCTTAGTCGTATTCGTATTCGTATTCGTATTCTTATTCGTATTCATATTCGTATTCGTATTCGTATTCGTATTCTTATTCGTATTCTTATTCTTATTCTTATTATAACTGATATTATATTTGGCAACACATCTGTCTATTATCATGTTCATTTGTTCAATACTTTATTTACTTCACTATTTTCAACATCAACATATTTATGCATGATATTAATTAATATAAATTACAGCACAAATGAATCGATAGCATCTGTCAAATGTGTATACATTACTTATACATTCTGACTCATAGGGTAGGTAATGTTTTTGTTTTTGCTCGCCCTATGGCACTAGGCCTTTTGGCGAACTGTTTGACTCATAGCATGTGCGTTAACGTTTTATTGCTGAATAAAGATATTTGTATTTACAACATACTTTATTTACATACATAAATTTTACACAGTGATAGAGCTTAGTCTGGAATAGTGTCCCGAAGCTTTTGGGGTCATGATGTCATCCAAGATGGCCGCCAAAGACGTCATCAGACAAATCTTGTTATCGCTAGATTTCAAACATTTATAGTCGGATTTGAATGAAACTTTCACAGAGAGTAGTGTATAGGGTCTAGTTGTGCTTGAATGTAAAAACGTGTCTCTATGTAATAACGTCTTTACGTCAGTGACGTCACAATGTTACGAAAAGTCCTTTTTTTTTCAATGATTGCATTTTTCATGTTTTTTTACTGTAACATCCATCAGTGTCATTGTTTCAATCGACTCTGACAGTTTTAACGTCATGACGTCATTCAAAATGGCCACCAATGACGTCATTTAAGAAATCTTGTAATCGCTATATCTCCTTTATTTATGATCGGATTTTGATGAAACTTTCATAGGAACTCTACATTCAACGTCTGGTTGTGCAATAATGTCGAAGTTTGTTATGTCGTCATCAAAGATGGCCACTAGTGACGTCATAAAGGAAATCTTGTTAAGACTATATCTTCTCTATTTATGATCGGATTTGAACAAAACTTTCACAGATTGTAGAGTACGGGATCTGGTTGTGCACAAATGTCATACGGTATCCCGACGTAATGACGTCAGTGACGTCAACATATTCAGAAAATCGATTTTTTTTACTGGTCGCATTTTCGAAGTTATTTTTTTGATATATCGATCAGTTTTATCAACTTAGACAACTCTGACAGTTGTGACGTCATGACGCCATTAAAATCAGGAAAGCCCGTTTGATCAGGTTCTGATCAATATCTAGTTGTGACTGTAATTGGTTTCATTCACTACACTGTAATCATTGTTTGTATATAATGAAGTATTATCCTATATATTTAGGCCGAATAAAGACATCTATTATTTCTTACACGCTTTTGAAATATTTTCTCACAATTTGTCAAACAGGTAGTCAGATCATTCGCCGATTACTTTGATCAAAACGAAGAATGAATCATTTGTTTACGGTGTCTATGTGTTGCTATATTAGTTTTGCGTAAACAATTAGCACCATCATGATTAAGTAATACCTCTGCCATGTTTGTTATTGGCCAAAGTAAGTATATATATTTAAAAGTTTAAGTTTAATTTTTTATTCATGCTTAAACATACATGTTCATCACCAATACATTTAGCGGCAACAGTTACACACATATACTATGAGAAGAGTTTGATACAACATAAACACGATATGAAATAATCTTCACCATAAATGCAAAATACACACAGCTATAATTAATAAAATATTTTATGACTTTTTATGGGAAGGCCCTGCAAAAAAAAAAAATCCGTAATAGTTAAGCAACATTTTGAAGGTTGTCTCAAAATGATTAATCTGAAAGCATTTATATTCAGCCTTAAAACTACCTGGATAAGACGGCTCATAACTAATGAGAGCAAATGGTTGAAAAAATAATAGATATTAAAAAATTAACATATTTTGGCAAAAATTACTGTGAAACATAAATAAAAAAAAATAAAAAAAATCAAAAAAAAAATCTGGAAAGATTTGCTAATTTCATATATTAAACTTATTGATTTAAGTTTGCCTGACTCACCTGAGGGCTTTTTGTCAAACCCACTACTCTATAATAACAGTATTTTGATTGGCGGTAAGCCGTTTTTTAACGAAGTATGGTATAGGAAAGGCATCGTTTTTATAAATGACTTAATCAATGAAAATGGTGGATTTTATTCTTTTACTGAGTTCGAAGAAAAAATTGGCATTAAAACAAATTTTCTTATCTACGAAGGAGCATTAGCTGCCATTAAAACCTTTAAAAAACAATTGCAAAACAAAAAAACAATGACCAAATTAGAAAACCCAATTTTACCTGCGAATATTAAAAACAAGAAAGGTTGCATTGATATGTATTCCATTTTTAATAGAAATAATGAAAGTCCAACATCAAAAATCAAATGGGAACATATTTATGATATTGAAGCCGAAACATGGAAAGACATATATTCATCCCCTTTCAAAATTACCTCTAGCACAATACTACAATGGTTTCAAATTAACCATCGGCTTCTTTCAACACAGTATTATCTACATGAAATAAAAAAAACTGAAAACCCTTTCTGCCACTTCTGCCACCAAGACGAGACTATAGTTCATATGTTTTGGACCTGTCCTTCATCTCAGAATTTATTAACACATATAAACACTTTCTTTTTAACAAAAAACATTAATCTGAATCTGTCAGAACATGCATTTATTTTTAACACAGGTGAAGAATAATCGACTGTAGAGTTACAAATTATTTTAGAAATGAAATACTATATATTTACCTCAAAACGACTAAAAACACCGCTCTCCCTTACCCCAATGATATACAGACTACGGAATCGGTATGAAACGCATAGACAAATCGCAATTAGAAATAATCAACTAGAAAGATTTGAAAATTCATGGAGCAAGTACAACAAAACCATTGTAGATTAATCAGTATTATACTAACTCCAATCCCAGCACTCCTCCGAGTACAATTTTAGAGCAAACCCAAGAGACTGACAATTCGTAAATCAATATATAAATATTGAATATTTAATACTTACATATACAATTTTTATAAGCAGATGGGCCTTTGGACAGCAATCAACTTTTGGTAAAGAAGTGTTCTTTTTTCTTAAACAGAATTGTTTTTTTCTTCCTGAAATCATAATTTGTATGCTCTCGCCATAACCGTACAATACATGTATATTTTCTGTATTAATTGTAATTTCATTATGCTAAAATATTATTTCATATGAATATTGCATGTAAATGTAAAGATATTGTAAGGTGTGGCAAGGGATGGTCCTCCCCGATCCTTGCTCCACCAATTGACGGGGAGATCAAATGATGTCAGAAGACGGCTAAAAAGAAAATCAAAAAAAAATCCATCGTTACATTCTGAAAATATTAACACCATATACAGACTGATTATTTCATGCTTTCCAAAAAACATTATTAAGGGGCTAATGTCCTATGTTGATATGTGCAATATCAAGAAGGGGATTTTTTCCGCCTGTGCAAAATCATGAAGGGGATAATGTCCTATGGATGGTGAAGGGGCTATTGTCCGCATGTGCAATATCATGAAGGGGCTATTGTCCGCTTATGCAAATTTGAGCTTAGGGGCTATTTCCTAGGGGCTAATGTCCTACATTCGCGTAATTCATATACTGGTAACTACAGCAATAACATACTTCTAAATAATTACTCATTATGCATATTTATTAATAATATAGTAAAATCAATAGATAAACGTAATAAATTTAATGTTAAGTACAGTATACTATAAATATGTCATTATGTAAATATTTAAATCAAAGAGGAACACCTTTCCTTTTGAAAACAATACATCATTCGCATAATGGTGTTTCTTCAAAACATGTAAATATATATTGTTTTTCACACGCAGAAACTATTTCAGTTTTTGTATTTGGTCTTTTTAAAAACCTTATAGCATCATGTGAATTAATATTAATGATTTTTACAGACAAACTAGTTCATTACAGAGAATACAAAAAGAATATCGAACAAATCAAGTGACCTAGTTAAGAGCACATTAGCAGATAAGATTAGGTTTATTCAGATTGAGAATGTCATTCATAGAAGCGGGTCGTTGGCATAAACCACAGAATAAATGTAGTATATGTGAAGTCCTAGAAGTCGAATACACTTTTCTATTGGCAGGTTCTGTATATAATGAACTAAGATCAAAAGATTATCGACCAATGAGTGAGTGAGTGAGCGAGCGAGCGAGCGAGCGAGCGAGTGAGTGAGTGAGTGAGTGAGTGAGTGAGTGTCTTTATTTCTAGAGTATGACCTAATTAGCCAACACTAATCTCACTTGGGGCCCTCTATAAAGTCATACATTTACAATGCAAAACATATAAAAACAACAACAACTGATATTTCCCTTATTCCAGCGTGCACACATACACATATACACGTACGCACACACACATTCACATCCATTACACATTCATTCTTATTATAAAACGGAAGAAGAAGCACTTTATTTCAAAATCAGTTAGCCATAGGCCCACGTGATCATACAATATATATACAGATACACTTTTTAACAGACGTAGCAAGATTTGTACATGCGTGTATTAACAAATATCATACGCAAAAATAACAATAGTTATACTGTTTACTTCTTTTTTAAAAAAACAGAAAACAAAAATAGAAAAAAAACACACGAACACCTCAGAATTTCCATTTAAAATTTCACGGTGAAGGTGACTTAACATATATAAATATATCATTTTTATGGTTGATGCATTATACTTAATCATATCTATATCATGGACATATAATCACATACACATACATTTCAAACACAATCAAGAATGCTCTATGTGCATTTTCAAACGTGATAAACAATCTCCACCTCTCTCGCCACATCCTAAATATACATATCAATGACGACAAATCATGGAATTTAAACATGTATACATCAGCATACATCAGCAAAGGCATCAAGATACATGCGTACTAAATAAGTGGTATAGATGTTACCGGATTAATAGCTATAATAATAATAATAATAATAATAATAATAATAACATAAATTCGGCACATTATATTGTTGTTACTTTTCAACATGTATGGATAATTCATACTTATACAGCATTTTAACACTTTAAACAGCCGTTTTGAGTCTTTAGTTTATGTTAACTATATGTATACTACACCTACATAAGTTGATTTTTGCCGCATGCGGGAGGTTGTGTGTTCAATACTCGACCAAGTCATACGCATTTTATATGGCCTGATGCAATGCTATTTTGTAAAGAAAACATCTTTGCATCCGCTGGCAGCCATGTTTTATGTCGAATCAAAATTCTTTTCGACAAGGACCAACATTATGTCATGCTGATCATTTTAGAAAGTCACATATCAATATCACTTATAGTTTTCAAGAAGTAGTTGCTAAAAACTTGCTTTTTAATTTATTTATTTTTTTAGCTTTGGCGGCCATCTTAGATTTGTCGTCAACGTGAATTTTTGCTAGGATCAACTAGACATTATGGGCAGCATTTCTGTAATGTTTCAAAACATCAACCCAGTATAGTTTCTGAGGAGTAGCCGCTACAAATGGGTTCGAATGTCGAACCCCGAACTGGTGTTGAATGTTAAACCCCGAACTGGCTTTGCATGTTGAACCCCGAACTGGCTTTGAATGTTGAACCCCGAACTGGATTCGAATGTTGAACCCCCAACTGGATTCGAATGTTGAACCCCGAACTTGCTTTGCATGCTGAACTCCGAACTGGATTCGAATGTTGAACCCCGAACTGGCTTTGAATGTTGAACCCCGAACTGGCTTTGAATGTCGAACCCGAACTGGTGTTGAATGTTGAACCCCGAACTGGCTTTGCATGTTGAACCCGAACTGGTTTTGAATGTTGAACCCGAACTGTCTTTGAATGTTTAACCCCGAACTGGGTTTGAATGTTGAACCCCAAACTGGTTTTGAATGTTGAACCCCGGACTGGGTTCGAATGTCGAACCCCGAACTGGTTTTGAATTTTGAACCCCGAAATGGCTTTGAATGTTGAACTCCGAACTGGTTTCGAACTGACTTTGAATGTCGAACCCCGAACCCCGAGCCAACTTCACACACATGAATAATTGTACTATACACCATAGTGATCAAGAACTAACATTCCACTCTCTCTGGGGCTGCTCTAAATAACTGTAATGTGTTGATGAGCCGTTTTACAATATTTAGTTCAATTTAGTTTCCTTATTTAGTCAGTATTTCACCACTCAATAAGTTATAATACCAAATTCCCTATCCTCTGTGTAGCTCTAAATAAACTATAATGTGTTGATGAGCCGGCAACAATATCCAGTTCCATTTAATTTACTTGTTTAGTCAATATTTCTGATTATTTCACCACTCAATAAGCTTCCACGTTCTCTGGGGCGGCTCTAAATAACCTATAATGTGTTGATGAGCCATTCAACAATATTCAATTCAATTTTCCTCCTCTCAATAAGTTAAAACGCCACCATCAACTTTCCCTGGGGCGGCTCTAAAGAACCTTTACTGTGTTGATGAGCCGTTAAACAATATTCAGTTCAATTTAATTTTCTTATTAAGTCATTATTTTACAACGCACTACGCGTTAATACCACCTTCTTCTCTTCCTGGGTAGAACCAGTACCACGGCTGGTAATCAGTGGAGCTACCTCCGTTTGGAGGTATATGCAAAAGTACTCCATCGCACTTCCGAGGTAGTTCCAACGCCAAAAATACAAGTAAACAAGGTGGGTATGCTTTGCTATTTATTCGTTGTTTTTTATTTGCCTTGAAATGAAAAAATCGGGGAAAGCAGTTCGTGTAGTCATGTTTAAGCTTCGCAGACCTCCCAAAATTATTATCGAAAGATGCATTATTTGACGCCAGGGGACGTTTATTCCCGTTCGAACTTTGCATTTTTTTCTCAACTTTATCGTCGCCACCAATGTTTTTTAACATTCTTTGTTTTGTTTACGCTACATATCGACATGAACACATTCAATATCAACCAGCTGATGTCCGTTTATTGCCTGTTGACAACTAAATAACACAGAGAACGTTTCTGGAGCAGAAATACGCGATTTCGTAGAAGAGATAGCTCCAGTGCCGGAGAGATAGTTCCAATGCTATGGAGATAGCACCAATGACAATTTCGATATTGTGAATTATCCACATTTAATGGGGATATCCCCAATACTGTTTGTTATGGCGTGTATATTTCTCAGTTAATTCGTTTTGCCGGAGCTTGTAGCCGTGTTGT
Source organism: Cyrtodaria siliqua (assembly GCA_037043455.1). Lineage (NCBI taxonomy): Eukaryota > Metazoa > Mollusca > Bivalvia > Adapedonta > Hiatellidae > Cyrtodaria > Cyrtodaria siliqua. The sequence continues at coordinate 123,629 of JAWPHD010007696.1, forward strand.
GGACTTCAACCTTCGTAATATTAACATTACTGAAAAACTCCTCCAAAGGGTTACCGTTACCATTAGTTACGTAAGACTTGTCCTAAGTTTTATTATTGTAACACTGACCTGCTCGAAAAATATAATAGCAATTTTAAAACACTTCTGCTTCAAGGTTTATCACAACCCGTCTTTTATGGAGATGTGATTTACAAACTTAGGAAGATTATCGGTCGTCATAATTTTCATGCGTTATTTATCAAAGTTATTAGAAAATTTATAAACAGAGGTTACGACAGAATTATTCTGCGGAGCACAACATGCTTAGTTGTAGACTAAGTGGGCACTCCTCAGTTTCGCACGAATGTCCCTGTAAATAAGAAAGAAATCAACTAAGCGTCTTTTAGGTCCATAGATGGTATTTATAATAATTATGAAGCCCATGTTTGATGTTGCTTCAGTTTTGAGTACTTCTAAGTTTATTTTGGTGTATTGGAATATGCATTCTTTGGGTTTTTTGGAGGCTATAAATAGAAAAAATGCTCAACTAGCAAAAAACTACCAAAAGTAGGTAAAATGGCTGATTTTGACTCCGGGGTGATCAGCATTGAATAACTTTTTAAAACGCCGGAGAAGGTATGTAAAACTTAGCATTTCCTGATATGCAAGAGCATTATGATTTTTTTTTATTTATTGACATTTGAAATATTGCTAAAATTGCTTTTTTAGCATGTTTTGAGGGGTGGGGTAATCTTAAAGAAATGGGACTAAAGTTGTACAGAAAAGGCTTTTTGATACTTTTATTATTATTTGGTATGGAAACATGGGTAATTTTATTGTCTTCTAAGAAATGTATGACACAATGATGATGTGATTTAATTTTGTTCAATAATTCAGGCTGAGGGCTTGTCAATGGTTTGAAGTTATTAAAAACTGTACATTAAACTGTGGAGTGCCCCCTAAGGGGGCAGTCCACAGTTTCGCATTAATGTCCATGGTGTAAATGTGAAAGAAATCTACTGAGCGTCTTTTAGGTCCATGAATGGTATTAATAATGGTTATAAAGTGCATGTTTGTTTGTTTTTTCAGTTATTAGTACTTATGGCTTGATTTTGATATCTGTCAAAGCTGCCTTGCTTGGGTTTTATGGAGGCTATAAATAGAATACGAAACTATCAAAAACTTCCATAAAGTAGATAAAATGGCCGATTTTCACACACATGATGATCAGCATGAATAACTTTTTAAAATGCCGGACTCGGTAAGTACAATTTAGCATTTCCTGATATGCAAGAGCATGATAAGTGCAGACATGACCATGATATGCTTAGGAATTTTTTTTTTTTTGTTTATTGACATTTGAGATATTGCTAAAATTGCATTTTTATCATGTTTTGAAGGGTGGGGTAATCTTAAAGAAACGGGACTAAATTTGTACAGAAAATACTTTTTGATACTTGTATTTGGTATGGAAACATGGGTAATTTTATTGTCTTCTAAGAAATGTATGACACAATGATGGTGTGATTTATTTTTGCTCAAGGGTTCAGGCTAAGGGCTTGTCAT